>PVJL010005171.1:0-113136 GCA_004026885.1 Lyroderma lyra
GAATTTGGTTGGCTAGAAATGTTCCCACTGCAGAAGCGGGGACACACCAACAAAGGCGAGAGCTGACAAGAGGGGCGGGATGGAGATGTGTCGTAGCCCACCCGGATGCAAAGCGGACAGGAGGGGCGGATATAGGGGCGCCTGGGCGAGACCAGGGTTGGCTTCCAGGAGCCAGGGGCGGGGCGCGGGGTGTGGGGCGGGGCTCCGCCTTGGTTGGTGGTACCGGGTCGCCTGACTGAGTTCCACCCCGGGCCAGACCCGGCCCGTTTTATCTTGTGACTGCCGCGACCGGTTCTTCCTTCCTTGCGCTTTGGAAGTTGCTTAGCAGCAATGCGTTTCTTAGCCGCCGCGTTCCTGCTCCTGGCGCTCAGCCCCGCCGCCCTAGCAGAGCCTGTGTATTTCAAGGACTGCGGTGAGTCCCGGACTAGCCCGAGGTTCCCGCACCTTCTGCGGGACACCGCGCTGAGACCCCGGTCTAGGTGGCGCGGGTCCTGTGGGCGGCCAGGACCCCTGGTGAAGTGGGCTGGGGTGGAACAGAAGGTGTGGCTAGAGGATATTCGACCGCTCCCAACTTTGTCTCTTTCCTTGGAATGCTTGCCTGGGGTTCCAGGACATTCCTGGAGGTGGGCCTTTGGCTGAAGTTTCCTGAAGTTTGCAGGGCTGACAACCAAAGTTCCATAGTCAGTGCGCGGGGTGAAGAGTGAGGTGCAGAACTTTTTCTTAAGTCTATATTGGATGACCTCTCCCTCCTCACTTTGCTTTTTTAATTTACCTTTTGCTGACAAGTCAAAAATCATTTCTCCTTTTCATGATTTATTGCGTGGATCTCGTTTGGACTACAGAATTTTTGTGATTCCTCCTATATGTTTAAAACTCGTGTTTCTTGGTCACAGCTTGTGAGACATAACTTCCTCTTGCCGCTGTGGTTGGAATCGTTGTTGGGAAATGCAAAGGGTGGGCTGTAGAAATTGTGACTTAGTTCAAGCAAGTCTATAAAATTAATTGTCCAACCCGAACTTTTCTAAAGTGGAGGAGTATAATAATAAATGAAAGAAGCATGAAACTAATTTTATAAAATTTGTGAGCTGGAAGGAGACTTGGAAATTATATAGTCAGTCATTGAATTCTAGAGATGTTAAGTAACTTACCCAAAGTCACACAGCAGAATAGGAACCAGAATAAGTTTGCTCCTCTATATCCAGTGCCCACGGAATAGTAACTGCTTAATAAACATTTGTTGAAAACATAAATGAAGGAATAAATTCTCTTTCCACTATGTCATCAAAATTCATGTTGAGGCAAAAGCGAAGTTGGGAACTAAGGGATAGATTGATCAAGGATTAAAGACTGTTGGCCTGTTTGACTGAACTAGGAGACTGGCACTTGAAAGATACTTTTATCATCTCAAATTAATGCCTTTCCCTCCATTAAACGTATTGGCCAACATTTGGATGACAACATTGTGCAAGTATTACTCATTCAACCCTCACAGTCTGTTTTGCAGATGAGGAAACATAGAGTACCTCGCCCAAGTTCTCATATTTAGTAAGCAGTAGAAAAGTAGTGTGTGTTTTTGAGCCACTTTAGGTTTCCATGGTAACATTAACATTAAAAAAAAAAAAACTAAGGAAACTGAATCCATTTGAAAAAAGCAGGCATACAACTGTGGCAAGAGCTTCTTACCAGAAGGAGAGTTTCAATTACAGATTTTCAGTTTGCTTTTGAATTGGGAAGTAGGATGTAAAAACTTCATTGCCCACATCAAAAGGTTTTTGAGTTCCACTGTATGCCCCGCGCCCCCTGGAGTGGCATTTCCTCAAGTAAGAAACAGTTTTGCAAGTTTTGCAGGTTAGAACTGAGGAGTTTGTTCTGTTGACATTGGAAGTCCAAGAACCTCTCGTCAACCAAAAAAACTGGATGAAGGAGCTACAAGTACTACCCTTTACTCATTTTCCACTAGATCATGTGACTCAGCCTTGAAAGCAGCTGGTAGAAGCTGGACAGGGAAAGCTTTCAACCTGATTTTCAACAGGTTGTTGAGTAAAGTTCTGGATGATTTTTTGCTGTTGTTGTTGTGGGGTCTTTATGTTTTGTTTTTCCTGTCCATAGAAGATAGGACAGAGTGAAAGAGAGTCTTTGAGAATTTGGAATATGGTGGAGAAGCAAGCTGGGGGTAAAGGACTGCAAGGGTATTTATTTATTTATTTATTTATTTTTTTAATTTTAACGTGGGTAGTTCCCTGGCTGGGAATCGAACCCAGGCCACAGCGTTGACAGAGCCAAAGCCTTAGCCACTACACCGCCAGGGGACTCCTGCAGGGTATTTATAGACATAGCTGGAGTAGTGTTGGTCACTGTGGTGAAACTGTTCCACCTAAGGCTGAGAGAGCAGAGAGCATCCACGTGGGCTCCTCATTTTGTATCAGGACTGGACTAACCTGGTGACTGCAGAGCAGATAATGTGCTCTCAACCCGCTTTCTGTCTTCATCTACTCTACTTTGGAGGCAGAAAGAGTCCATTCTATCATCTGGATCCATAATTTCTACCCACATAATAATATTTGAGGTGAGAGGCCCACAATACTCCGTGTGTGTCAGAAGGGAATGTGCTGTCCCACCCAGGAGCAGCTGTAAGATTAAATTCATGGCCTGAATCCTGATATGACAATTATAGTAAACATTTATACAGTAGTGCCTCCTTAGAAGGGTATGTTCAGTGGATGTCTGAAAGCATGGATAATAACAAACCATGTAGGTAGTACTGTTTTTTTACTACACATATGAGGGGGGACCTAAAAAAACCCCAGAATGTATTTATTTTTAAAAATGGTTATTTATTCTTACATGTTTAAACTTCAGTCACCTTCGAAGTACTCTCTTTGATGCAGTACACCCATTGAGACACTTTTTGTACTACTCAAAATAGTTTTTGAACTCATCGATTTTGGTGCCTTTTTGTGCTTCTGCCGTTTTTTTGTTTCACCTCTTCCACATCAGCAAAACGTTTCCCTTTGAGGACTTTTTTTATCTGAAGAAACAAACAAAAAAAAAGGTTGCTTGAGGCGAGATTGGGTGAATAGGGAGAGTGGGACACAGGGGTCATGCCATTTTTGGTCAAACTGCTGAACACTCAGTGTGGTGTGGCAGGTGCAGGTGCGTTGCCATGCTGCCCATTGTTCGTGTAAATCACCCATCATGAAATGAGCAAATGCATTGAGAGAGTCTCCAAAAAAAAATCACTGAAGGTGAGCGAAGCCCCTCATAACAACGCCAGCTGGGCACACTGATGCAGATGGGTCCCCAGAACTCTCATCTAGTGGGAGAAGCCTGGACTACAAGGGGCCTGCCCTCCGGAAGATAATTTCAGTTTTTTGGGGGTGCCTTCTTGTATACACCTTTTCACTTAATGGAATCACTCTGTGGCTTCTCTTTGGCATGTCTGAATTGTCAGCGTCACTGTTCTGTCCATTAATAAGTAAAGTTAAGGTTACTTAAACAAAAGCTCTGTGATGCTGAGGCTGGGACAGTTGGAGAAAGGGACAGTCATTTCCCGGGCAAGATGAAGTAGGACAGTGCGAGATTTCATCATGCTACTCGTAATTTAAAACTTATGTGTTGTTTATTTCTCGATATTTTTCCATTTAATCTTTTTGGAACACAGTTGACAGTGGGTAACTGAAACTGCCAAAAGTGAGTAAGGGGGACTACTGTGTAGCATTACTATGTCCCAAACACTTATCTAAGACCTATGTGTATGTTAGCTCACCTACTCTGAGATAGGTACTGTTATTATCCCCAGTATCTTGCCTTGAGGGAACACAGTAAGTAATGGAGCCAATGAAATGTCAAACCCAGGCATCAGGTCCCAGACTCTACCTCTCAACAGTGGTGGCTGAACTGAAGAGCTTACACCTACACTGTTACAGGCGGTGGTAAGAGGCAGTTCACTTACATTCTCTCCCATTCAGCTGTCCAGTTTCAGGGGCCTGGATGAGATCATGGGGTTTTTAAAGACTTGTACTTAACCTTTTTTGATCAAGCATCCTTGTTTGGACTAAAATTTAAAAAAGAAAGAAAGAAAAATACTCACACCTGGGTTTCCAAAGTGGAGTGTACATCTGTACATTGCAGATGCGTGCTTAAAATTGTTCTCACTGACGGGAGTATACAAAGCTTGGAGAGATACCAGGACAGATTGAAAGATGGTTGGGGAGGGCAGTTTGGGAGCAACCAGTCTCAAGGTCCCAAATGGAAACAGTAGCACTACAACTTGTGCCATATGTGTGTTGCTTTAATGTCCTATGCCGGGTGGAAGGAGGGGTGGGGACGATTTTCCCTCGTATAGCCTTCCCAGGATGTAGAATAGGGGAGCTGGCTTAATTCTCTTAAGTTCCTTAATTCCCCTTCACCTATCAAATGTGAACAGTTTCTTGGAGACCACTGATGATCAGAGGAGAATGAGTTCATCCTAATTGGGAGAACAGAGCACCTCCCATTAGATAGGGACAGCCTAAGTGGTTTATTTTTTTCTCCTATTCCAATTCATTTTTCTTCTTTTGCAGGTTCTGGGGTTGGAGTTATAAAGGAAGTGAATGTGAGCCCATGTCCCACCCAGCCCTGCCGTCTACAGAAAGGACAGTCTTACTCTGTCAATGTCACCTTCACCAGTAGTGAGTGAAAATGGCTCTTACTTTCAGATTCATCTTAAAGCATAACTTCAGTCTCAAGTATTGGAATGAGCATACAAGTGTGGGGGAAGGGAACTACAGAATTCTGTGACCTCCCAACTTGTGCAAAGCTAGCTTTCACTGCACCCTTACCCCTCTCATATGGTGTTCCCCTGTGCCTGTTTCCTAGAGTACAAACTCCCTTTAATTAAAGAGGCAGATTGCCCTGTGTTTACAGGTGAGAAAAGACAGCTTGTCTTCTCTGTCTCTTATTTGGAACCATATTGTAGAGTAGGCTCTTATGAGAATGTCAGCTCTGTTTAGCTACAGACTGCAGAGTATTAGTTCAGACCCCAATTCTGTAGACTTTGGAACTCCTCCAAAATGTTATTTCAAGCAATATACCTTCCAGCTATTAAGTCTATGTTCTGCCTCAAGATACAAGAGCAATTAATACTTAGCCTCTGCAAGGTTTAGGGAATTCACTGGGGACCCAAGAAGCAATCAAGAAATCTTAGAGTTTTCTTCAACTTGGAACTTAATGTTTTCTGGTACCGCATTCATCACCTTCAGATTCTCAAGAATCTAGACAAATGCAAAGTCTTTATTTCTAGGAAAGGCATATACCTTGAATCCGTCTCTCATTTACTATCCTATGGAATTGGACTAGATAGTCTAATTAAAAAATCTTAACGTTCTGACATCTCTTGTTCTTAAACCTAAGAACAGCTCTGAGTACTACAGTTATTTTTGATCCTAGATGATACCCTGGCCCTGTATTGTTCCAAACCAAAAAAAAAGTTCCTTCTAAACAAAAGTAATCACCAACCCAAACAAAGGAAAAGATAGAGCCAATACTCCAGATCTCCAGAATAAGCTAACAGCTTATAACTCTGTTTGCCCTAATTTTATTATATTTATTCCTCCTGCCCATCTTGTCATATGGAGGGTAGAGCTTAGCAGGAGATATGCCTTTTTCTAATCTTAATCCAGTTTCTAAACTGGATTAATTTCTAATGGAATCCTTTGGGCAGGAGTGTTTGGGAACTCAGAGATCAATCTCCTAACACTCTTTAAAATACACAATACTCTTTGATAGAAGCTGATATAATGTGAATAGTAAATAGAAAATTTACTGCCAAAAATCAGTTACTTTGTCAGATTAAGTTATTTATCCAAGTAGTCCCTATTCTCCTGAGAAATTGGAAGTCAGTGAAGAGCAGGGTGGGATTAAGAACAAAGAAAACAACCCCCACTGATTCTTCTTTTTTTTTTTTTTTGCATAATTCAGTAATTGTTCAAGTTTTGGAGTGAATGCTTGCTCTATAGCATTCATAGCAGTATTAAACATAACTACAAAGAGAAATAGACTCTAGGAATTAAGAGGTACAGACTTTATGATTTGCTGTCTAAGCAGTGCTATTGCTTGAGGCTATATCTGAATTTTTTATTTAGAGTTTGGAAATAGTCTCTTTCCTTCTCTCTCTGATCTCCTTTTTTTTTTTTTTTTTTTTTCTCCTTAGGTACTGAGTCTCAAGGGAGCAAAGCCATAGTGCATGGCATCGTGATGGATGTCCCAATCGCCTTTCCCATTCCTGAGCCTGATGGTTGTAAGAGTGGCATCAACTGCCCCATTGAAAAAAATAAGACCTACAGCTACCTGAATAAACTACCTGTAAAGAGTGAATACCCATCTGTAAGTGATATTGTCGTGGAGGACACTGGAGGCCTTAGGACTAGATGAGAATCTGAAAAAGGGGACGGGAAGAAAAGATTGGAGTAGCAGTCCTTCATCTTTATGGTGAAGAAGCAGAAGCCTGAGGGAAAGGAGATAAATTAGAATGTTAGGAGATACGACAGATACTTTTCATTGTGTTCCCTTGTTCTTCATCTGTAGTCTAATGGTTAGCCTGTTTTTGTTTTTGTTTTGGTGGTGGTTTCTTGGCTGGGAATCAAACCCAGGCCATGGCATTGAGAGCACCGAAGCCTAGCCGCTACACCACCAGGGAACCCCTAGCCATTTTCATATATACTGTTTCACTGGATTCTTATGACCACCTCGTAGAGGTAATATTATCCCTATTTTACAGATTTTAAAGAAATTTAAGCCTCCAATGTTATGCAATGTGAACAGAGTCCACTCAGCTTAGAAATATTACAGCCTAGATTTAGAGCCAGGTCTTAACAACTCTAAAACCTGTGCAATGTTGAAGGATTTTTTTTTTTTTAATTTCAGGTTTTTTTGTGTGTGTTGTTAAATTTATTGGGGTGACATTGGTTAGTAAACATCACATAGGTTCCAGGAGTACAATTCTACAATACATCATTTATGTGTTGCATTATGTGTTCACCACTCAGAGTCAGTATGTTGAAAGATTTTAGCCAGTTATGAAATAGTTCAAGATTTCAAGTTGTCATAGTATTGTCAGAAAATCCTGGTTTCTCCATTAGTCTATTAACAAGAGAACTGTAATCTGTTAGCTTCATAGCAGAGAGAGAACTTCTTCCACTCTTTCTTCTCTCTACCCTCCTCAGAGACCGTTACCTTTACCTCTGACTTGCCCTGCTATACCTACTTCTTTTTCTACCAAACATTTGTAAGATAGAGCTTGCTGGAATGGACCTGCATTAAAGATATGAATCTTGATGAGAACGGAGGAAGTGAAAGGATTGATTACTTTTTTCCAAGAAGAAAAAGAGCTGCAGTTTTGGAAAGGAAATCAAATAGAACCCAAGAGCAAGCTGGCCATTTATTTTCTAGGAGCAACGAGTAATTAAAGAACATTCTAATGTAGGGAATCTGTGTTTAAAGTCAGAGACAGAGAGTTCCCTGGTGGTGTAGTGGCTAAGGCTTCGGCACTGTCAATGCTGCGGCCTGGGTTCGATTCCCAGCCAGGGGACTACTCACATACAAAATAATAAAATAAAATAAAAAAGAATGGGTGACCTTTATAAAAAAAATAAAAAATATAAATAAATAAACTCAGAGACAGATTTATACATTAATTTGCCAAGTAGCCATATAATCATGGACATTTCTGGGCCTCAGTTACAATACTTACACAGAGTGTCTAGTTAGGACCTGATACATAGTAGGCACTTAATATATTGTAGTTAAATGAATTGCATTTCATTTGAAAAACAGCTTAAGTTATGTTAATTTAAGCACTAAGTGAAACAGTTAATATGTACTTGTCTTAAAAAGCTTACAAAACAAGTTATGAGAAACTGGTTATTGATGTCAGTCAAATGTTATGTTGTACAGAAACAGTGGAGTACAAAAGAGTGGCAGTAGTAACTAATAACAAGTAAGCTAATGTCCACATGAGAAAAGACTGGCAAAATGTCAGTAACTTACTCAGAATTAGAAGGGACAAGAGGGATGTAAAGTACAGCATAGAGAATGTAGTCAATAATGTTGCAACAACTATGTATAGTGCCAGGTGGGTACTAGACTAATCCGGGGGATCACTTCATAAATTATATAAACATCTAACCACTATGCTGTACACCTAAACTAATATAGAAAAATATTCAATGTCAACTGTTACTAAAAAAATAATTTTTTTAAATAAAAAAAAAAAAAAAAAGAAGGGTCAGCTCACAGTATGAGTGTGACAAGTCAAGACAAATCAAGGCAATGATTTCTAATGAGGTGTATGATCAGAAAACAATTTAAGGAAGTTAAGTGAAACTGTACGCTACGAAGGGTAGTTGTTCCTGAAATTACTCATACAACAGTAAACTCTGTTGGACATCCTTTGTGCTGTTGGAACATTCTCATTCCCAACTAACAAGTAAGTTTCCTTATACCTAAGAATCTGTTTACTCATGGTTACAGTTGGAAAAAGCTGAATCAGATTGCCATATACATGAGAAATTGTCTTAAGGTACAGTTACATTTTATGTAAGCCAAGCTTGTTCAATCTGTGGCCCACGGGCCACATGCAGCCCAGGACGGCTTTGAATGCAGCCCGAAACAAATCTGTAGACTTCCTTAAAACATTACAAAAATTATGCATGGGCCTTTTTTAGTTCATCAGCTGTGGTTAGTGTGTATTTTATATGTGACTCAAGACATTTCTTTCAGTATGGCCCAGAAAAGCCAAAAGGTTGGACACCCCGAGTAAGCCTTCATTTAAGTACCATTAATCTAAGATGGGGAAAAAATGCTTTAGAAATTATGTTGGATAAGTTTAACTAGGTTAGTATGTGGTGCTCACACCAAATCATAGGTATAACTTGGTTCACTCTTCTAAGTTTAAGGATGCGGGCTGTGCCCACATCCCAAGCAGCTTTCACAATGGCATGATTTAAGAAGAAAAGTATAAAATTCAGCAGTTTGTTACAGTGTACTCTAGGATTCATTTTTCCCAATTCTTTTTCTCTTTCTCCAGATAAAACTGGTGGTGAAGTGGGAACTTCGGGATGACAAAAACCAATGTCTCTTCTGCTGGGAAATCCCAGTACAGCTTGTAACTGGAGCTATTTGAAGCCAGTATGTCCACTTGGGGATGAGAGTGCACAGGTGGAGAGAGGGGAGGAGAAATCGAGTCTGAACTAAATCAGTGCCATAAGATGAAAGGAATTTCTAAACATCTGTTCTATGCCTCTCAACCTCCAACCACACCACATCTAAGACCCTGTTTCCTGAGACCTCAGAATGTTGCCCTTGTAATGCCTTTTGTCAATGGGATGAAGGAAAGAAAAGAGAGATGTAGGGATTGATTTGATTGTCTTCAGTGTTTTTTGCTGTTGGAATAAGGAAGGTCCAGCCAGATAATACTCGAATGAGGCTGCGTAGGGATACTGGATAACTTGCCCTGGGGTTATTGGCCCTTGCAGTGGAGGACAGGTTCCAAACCACATTCCTCCAGCTGGGATATTACATCTCCAAGTGCTTCATGGAGTTCATTGCATCTGGCCAGCAAGCCTGCTGACTCTTGACAGCACTTGCAGCTCCGCTGCTTGCACAGTAATGGCTTGCTCTCCAGTGGTATCCAGTGTTTTGGTGGAGGGGGAAGGAGGAGGTGTTCTGCAACAGAAATTCACCTCTGGGTGACTGGTTCTCGGTGGTGATCTCATGTCTCCTTTTCTGCCTTAGGTGGTTTTCATTAAATGCAACACTTGATTAGAAGATGTTTGATTTTTTTTTTTCTAACTTCTTTATGCACCTGGAACTGTCCTTTGAATAAATAAAAAGTTGGCAGTATTCTGCATTTGTGGTCACCTGCTTCTTTCAGACAGTGTTTCTCCCATCCATGGAAGGTGGACACCCAGTCCCATGGTCCGAGAAACATGACTCTTTCAGAAACTATCTTTTCTCCCATTTTTGCCCAGTTAAACCATACCTATTTCATTAAAAATGACCTTGTTTTGCTTTATTTTGCATAATCGTATACCACTAACTGTGCTTATGATAAGCAGTGAAAGCAAGTATCACCTAGTTGAATAACAACATCTGTAAAGTCAAGGGAACAATTGAGGTGGGCAGGGAGTAAGTTTACAAGTTGGCATGAAGCATGGTCTTTTGGGAAACCTCTGCCATGAGGAAAGCTTATAAGCTTAAAAATGAAATGTGAACTTGCAAATAATGGCTAAGTTAATAAATCTTGGAATTTCCTGCTTTTTGAAGTACAAGTATAATCATGGGGCATATATTTTGCTTCCTGTTTCAGATCAATGTACTATCAATCAGCTCTTAGTTGTCACAGGGATCACAACCCTATTCACAAATGAGTTGGGTAATGTAGACTTGGGAAGGCTGTGTTTTGTTGCATTGCTCATACAGTAAGTAAGTTACTTGATCTCTTTCATCCCACTAATTTCACTAGACCCTTGAATTTCTTTGGCTTGTGAGTTTCCCAGGAAAACCACAAGGGGACAGCATAGATTGGGAATACAGTTACCAACAGCCAAGATTTACTAGTTAATTCCTGAAGCCATTCAACCACTGTAGACTCTTTAGCTAAGACATTTTGTACAACATCCTATAGCATCATCTCCAAAGGGACAGCCCACTCTGTCTCCCCATGATGGACTCTAGGTATATCAGACTTGCATGAATTCCAAAGGGGTCAAACTGCTGTGATCGCTGGCTTCAGATTGCCTGTAGTTGGATCCTGGCTTCACCAATTAATAGGACTGATACCAGTGTGATCTTCAAACCCCTTAGTGTCTCCCGTGCTTCAGTTTCCTTATCTGTTAAATAGGGATAATAACAGTAGGGCGATGAGAATTAAATGGCGATATGTAAAATATTTAGAATGACCCCTCGTACGTAGCACAGACTCAGTAAACGTTAGCTATTACTTTAGGAGACAGACATTTGTTCTCCCTCTAGAAACAGGAAAATCAAAATTCGAACTAAAGTGTGGTATGTTGTCTCAGCAAAATGAGGCTATCCTCTGTACACAGAACTTTTTGAAGTGCCTGGAAAAGCTCAGTTCTTAATGTGTCTGTTTCCCCTCTTCCCAGAAAACTCCTCATGCCATTGAGCTCCTTTGAGGCTAACAGCTACCTGCCCTGCATTTCATACACTTGCCTCATATGTTAAAAGTCAAAAGAAAAGCAATTCAGCTAGTTTATACCCTTCAGTTTGAGCAGAAGAGAAAAGTGGCAGTTTATAACTGTTCACCAGCCATTGTGAGGCTTTGTGGAGCCTGCCGCAATGAGCTAGATCAGGCTCCTGCTGGGGTATTAGTTTGAAAGGTCATTTTCTGTACAGATGGTCCAGAGGTGCCCCCAAATCACTAAAACATAGAGAAGCCTTGAATCTTAGGCTATATAACAAAGGTCATGTTCTTTCCAACAAGTCTCATACTTTTCTAGTCCACTGATCAAACTATGGAGGCTTAGATACAGCTCCTCTCTTACATGAATTTCAGGGTAGAAAAATCCCAGACTCTTAATTGTTAGAGAGAGAGGGAGAGAGGGAGAGAGAGAGAGAGAGAGAGAGAGAGAGAGAGAGCCCTGCTTATAGAATAAAGGGAAAACAATACTTAGTATCCCCAGTTTGGTAGTATGTTAGGTGGGAGGCCTGGCATTTAATCAAATCAGGCTAATAAAAAGCAATAAAGCATGGCGTAATTTCCAATCCTCTGTTTGGTTTTGAAATTTTAGTGGACTTTCTAAAAGAAACAAATTGATCTCAGTTATGCTTTGCAAAGGTTGATGAAACAGTCTGTTCTTTGAGAACACCCACGGGGGCCTGACATAGGTGAGGTTCAGGCTAAGGGAAGATGATCTGAAATTAGCAGTTCACAGCAGAGAATTCAAAATGCAAATAATGCTTCAATGACTGGGTTAGTATGAGGACAGGGTCATGGTGCATAGGAAGAGCACTGACACAGAAGAGAGTTTTATGTATGAGAAATGTCACCATGATGATCACCTTGAACAAATAAGTGTTTTTCCCAAGGGCCCTTTGGGAAGAAGATGAAACAGGAAATAGAGTTTGGGGCATTTAAAGGTCTTGGATTCTCCTTTGAGGGTGTGTGTGTGTGTTGGGAATGGGATGGGCAGTGTTGTGTGACCTGAGTTTGAAAGTGGCGCTGGATCTCCACAGATGCTGCCTAAAAGAATCTTTAAACAAGTTGAGTATTTTGGGTGGTTGTGTCTTTTTCTACCAAGAGATTCCCCTGGCCTATCCCTCAAATTCTAAACTGAATCCTATTCATTACAGCTGTCAGTTGACTAGCAACTAAATGGTCTGGGTGTTGGTTGCCGTGGAAACAGTTAAAAGGCCCATTGCTATGGGAACTTACCATGCTCTTCAAACCAGGGGTTTGGTTCCTAAAAAGGAGTGGAGGAGAGATTAGAGGATGGAGCCCGGGAGACAGTTGGCTGGAGGGTCCTAGAAGAGTGTGAGCAATGTGGAGAGCCCAGCTAGCTCCTTACCACTGGGAAAGAAGAGCAGTGACTTCCTCACGTTCTAAGGCATCCCTCACCTCTTCTCTGCCCATTGCCCCATGGTAGCCACAGAGCCCGGATGTGTGCTATCTCAAATGGAGAGTAAGAGTATGAGATCCTGGGGCAGACCTAGCATGTCAGTACTCCTACCTCATCTGCTCGGGCTCAGAGAGGGAAAGTCTTGGCTCCTCTTTGTATGGCAAGCTGTTCTCTACACATTGTGTGTCCCAGATAAGCAGCAACAGGTGAGAGAATCCACTTAGGTCTGACTGCCAGTGTGTCAGGCCAATAAGGAGCCTGGCAGACAGAATCGATGGCTGCTGGCCTTGCACATGGCAGAGATGCTGGGAGTTCCAGGTGAGGAACTGGAAGGGCGGGCCAGCAACAACAGCCTCTGTTCTCAGCGTTACAAAAAGGCATTTCTTTGCTCTCTAACCCCCTACCCACCCACATGTCTCTACCACAAAAGGGAATACTGCAGATAGAGCCAAGTCTTAAAGATGAGGTTTGAAGGAGGTTCTCAATGGATGTGTACAACAGTTGTAAGATTCTTTTCTGGGTTTTGCAATCAAGGGAAATGACATGTCAGTATTTAGTGGCAAGATGACCTTTTACTAAAACAGAGCATTCTAGTGGCTCTGCCATTAACTACGCTTAATCTGTAATGTACACATTGAAAGGATTGGGCTAGATAATCTATCTCTAAAGCCTCTGTCAGAACTAAAGTTTGTGACTCATTACGACTGTCAACAAAAGAACGCCAGAAAAGTTTTATGAGAGTTGATTTGAACCGAATTTTGTGGACATGCCCAGAAGCAAGATGTCAAGAGATTGAGAAAATGCTCCAAAGAATGGCAGTTTTGCAGCTTATTTTATATTTTAGGATCAAAAGAGAAGACGTAAGGAAGGTTGAACTGGTGATAGATGAAGAAGGTGGGAAAAAGTGGGGGTTCCCAGGGTTCCCTGGTGGTGTAGTGGCTAGGCTTCGGCGCTCTCAATGCCGCGGCTCTGGGTTCGATTCCCAGCCAGGGATCACCCCTCCAAAAAAAAGAAGGTGGGAGAAAGCAAAACAAAATCTGTAGAATTGGATAAAAAACAAAATGGAGAAATACATATTGTATTTTGCTTTATTTAATGTGTTCCCATGCATAGTGCCACCCACGTCTTTGGCCCAAATTTTCAGGGAAAAAAATCTTCCATTTTGGGGGTGTTCCCTGGTGGTCTGCTGGTTAGGCTTCGGCACTCCCGCTGCTGTGGCCTGGGGTCACTTCCCCGTCATGGAACCACCCCCCCAAAATCTTCCATTTTAATTTTTTAATTAAAATTTTTATTTGTATATATTTAGGAACTTGTTTGTGGTATTATAAAGGAGTTTTAGCATTTATTTTTAACATACTATGTATAAGAAATTTTTTTTTTTTAATGTGGGTAGTTCCCTGGCTGGGAATCGAACCCAGGCTGCAGCATTGACAGCGCCGAAGCCTTAGCCACTACACCACCAAGGAACCCCCATGGTATAAGAAATTTTATGTAACAAATAATTACAAAACACAAAAACAGATACAAGGTACAAGAAATTTTATGTATAAATTTTTTTTATATTATAAAAACAATGATCATATTCTAGGGTATTATTTTGCATATGGATATCATTATTGATTTCTAGAGTTACACTTTTAACTCATAAGCATAAAAAAGAATTAAAAACATTTATATAGATACAGAATTAGTACTACCAATGTATAATGAGCATCCTTATTTTTCCCTCAAAAATTTGGGCCCAAAATAAGTGCACATTATACACAGGAAGATGTGCTAAGTGTGTGTGGTCTTGATTTTGTCCCCTAATCTTGCCTTCTCCTCCCTGGAGTTGTTGGTCTCTGCCCCTCCCAGAGAACTTTAAAGTCTAGGAGCCTGGCATCAGAGAGAGAGAGAGAGAGAGAAAGATGCCACCCAGAATCTGGATTGCTCTGCAGGGCCACTGAGCATTGCCCCAGGGTTTGTGGGGAGGTTTTCACTGTTGGGTCATAGTAGTTGTTTATAAATTTCTATAACATTAAAATGTGTCAGTAGAAGCTGGCTTTGTATCCCACCTCCAATATTTTCCAGCTGATTGACTTTGGATAAGTTATTTAACATTGTGTGTGTTGTGTGTGTGTGTGTGTGTGTGTGTGTGTGTGTGTGTTGAACACTTTTAAGATGCACGCTCTTTATTTAACTTCCTCAGGTCTCCATTTTCTCAGCTGTGTAATAGGATAAGCATATCCACCTCAGGGTGGCTTAATAGTGGCCTGAGGTGGTGTATGCAAACTGCTCAGTGCAGTGCCTGACTCTAATAGGCACCTGATTATTTATCCTTTTAGATAACCGAAAGAAGTTTGCAGCCATGGAAACTGCTCAATGGCCCAGAATCATAGGCATTTGCCATGGATTTGTCTTCCAAATTTAATTCTGGTGCCATTCAAGACTGGTGGCCTCCCCGATGGCCCTCCTTGTGGTTTGCCTTCATTAAGGCAGATTCTGCTCCTTTCTTTATGACACTTAGCCACATCTGTCTTCATGTATAATTTTTGTGTATCAATTTACCTTTCCTCCAGACTGTAAACATGTTAAGAATAGAGACTGCCCTTTTGTCTTTAAGTAAATGCCTAGAACTCAGCTCTCAGCAGTTGTTTTTAGTGAATTTTTTTTAATATGGACAAATGTCATGATTCTTCAGGTTTTGTTTTGTTTTGTTTTGTTTTGTTTTAATTCATTTTTATTGTTAGACTTATTGGGGTGACATCTGTTAGCAAGGATTACATAGGTTTCAGGCATACAATTCTACAGTGCATTGATTCCTTAGGTTTTGAATCTGATCACTTAATCCTATACCAGTGTTAGTCTCCAAGGGGGCAGGAAGCTAACAGTTGTTTGGTTTCATTCTTCTGAAAAAGTTCACCAAGTGCCCATCTTAGGTAGGTAGCTGTAGAGGAGGACTCGAGCTCATATCTTGTAGAAGCCCACTGTCATCTGTGTCCAGGACTCATTCACAGCACTAGAATGTCTCCAGCCTGCAGGATCACGGGCCATGGGCTCAGGAGGAAATGGCTCGCCCTCCCTCCTGGCTGCTGTCTATCTCCAGTTCAGTTCAGCAAGCCTCCCACCTCCCTCCCCATGGCTCCTGGCTGCTCCTGCCTGGATCATCTACACAGAGGCTTTAATCTGTAGCTGCATATTGTATCAGGTTGCCTCTGAGAGGGTGATAGGAAGCACATCTGGTTAACCCTAGTCTCTCCCCTCTCTGGCACATTGAACCTGTGCAGCCCACGGCAGATCCCCTCGGCTTCCCACCAGAGGGGAACAAGGCCCAAAGAACTATCTGAAGCATCTCCCAGACCATGGCCACTAAGAACCATCTTCTTGCAAGGCGGTTAACAGGGCAAGTGCTGGGTGGGGTGTAACGATGAATGTAGGAGAAAGGCCTCTGGGCCTGACTGATTTGCCATGATCTGGATGAATTATTTAATTTCTTTTAGCTAAATATCTCATAGAGGTGTTGTATGGACAAAAGGAAATGATGAGCGTGCACCTGTAGCTTGGAAATGTAAAGACTGTTCATACTCAGAATATTATCATAGGCTAGTGGAAAAGACTGGCAATTCATCCTTTGGATTTTCCTGCTTAGTTGCTATTGAGTTGCTGAGCTGAACACACACACAGAAAAACCCACAAGAAAAAAAGTCCTAGATTTGATCACTATAAGAACAAGTTTAAGATTTGGACCCCAAACAGATGTCTAATGTACCTGGCTCTCCTGAAAAGTTTGCTGTTAGTCCTGAGGGCATAGAAGGTTTAGGTGACTGCTCACCTCTATTATCCTGATCATCATGCAGTCTAGTTGAATTTATATGGGCAGGACAGTGCATTCCTTCAAGCAACACTTGCTGAGCACCTATTATGTATCAGGCACTGTGCTGGGCTCAGCAGATGAAAAAAACGAGTAAGGCTACATCCCTGCCTTCAAGGAGCTCAGAGTCTAGTGGGAGGAAAGTGGCGAATCACCACTATGATACCGTGGGACAATGCCGTGATAGTCACATGGACAGAATGCATGGCAACCCAAAGGCAGAGCACTGTGGGTGGTTTGTGCTGGAAGCATGGCTAGAAATGGAGATGTCTGAAACTGTCCTCAATCTTCAGTCATCCATCATTTACTCTTCCTTCATTCATTCAACAAACATGTCCCTGATCTTTGTCTCCTGAGGTTTTTTTGGAATAATTATGGTAGTGAATTTACCTTCCCCTGAACTACTAATATGGTTAATTTGTTTTAACTTAACATTCCTCCTACTTAATTCACTTTGGAACTAAGTAAGCATATTTGGTGTGTCCTGACTACATCCAGTGTATATATACTCAGCTAAAATTATCTATTCGGAATTTTAGAATTCTGTCCCCGACCCACTCAGCTCATTTGACCCACTTCTCTTTCCTCTGGCTATGCTCCAGCCACATTGGTCTCCTTTCAGTTCCTCAAGTTAGTTGTCTCCCTACCCCCCCAGTCATGGGACTCTTACATCATACTGTTCCCTCTGCCTGGAGTGCTCCCCCTCACTTAGTTAAACTTCATTTAGCTAACTCTTACTATGCTCCCCATTTCTACTGAAATGTCTCTTCCTCGAGGAAGCCTTCCCTGACCACCTCCCCCAGATCAAATCAAGTACTTTGTTCTACATTCTCATAGCCAACTATTCTCCACCTTTGTGGTGCAATTCCATGCGGTAGGATGATTTGACTAATGTCTGTCTCTCCCAAGAACTTGTAACCACCATTGGGGTAGAAAACATTTTGGCTTTGCTCATCACTGTATTCCCAGTGTCCAGTGCAGCTTTTAGTCTAAGGAGTAGGAGACCAATAAATATTTTTTGAATGAATTCATTATTGGAATGGTTAATGACCTTTTTTGGGGTCTCTGTTTGCCTCCAACCTAAATGGTTATGTGTCCAGAACCAAAACCAATACCAAACAAAACCTCATGCTCCTGGCTACAGATTGAATAAGGCCACTGTGCACACTGTGCTGGTGAACCAGACCCAAATTATTAACCTCCGAGCATGAGGTTAGCAGTCTTAGTAGTTAATATGGGCACATTCCTGACAAATACGACCAATTAACTCATTTTCAGGGGTCTACCCGGAATCACGTAGACCCAACCTTTTTCTCATTGCTGCCTTACCCTCTACAAAAGTTGGCCTGGGGATCTGATATCCAAGTCATTTTCCTTCATCTACACAGAGGCTTTAATCCCCCTGAACTGGGTAAGTCAAATTCAGAAAATAACACCTGAAATTAATATACTAGGAGACAGGTGATCTAACTCATTCGGATTAATCATCGTTACTTACAATAATAGCAGGAAGCTGTACGTCTAAATTAGGAACCATAAAGATTAAGCAGTATTATGACAAAGGAAAGGAGGTGGTCTTGTAGAGAATTTCTTTTGTTCCTGTTTAAGAGAGAAATGTGAAGGATAAGGCCTTTTCAGTCACTGGATCAGCAGCAATAGGAAAGAAAGCACGTGGGCTCATAGCTTCCCATCACCCCGAATTCAAAACCTTGGTTGAGTGATTCCTAACTGTGGGAACTTCAGTGATTTATTTCTTCATCTCATGTTTAATGGAAATAAAGAGAAACCTTGTAGTATTGTTGTAAGAACTAAATGAGCTAACAGAAAATGCCTAGCCCAGAACCTTGCTCTGCTGTTTCAGATGTTTTGTTTTGTTTTTTATAAAATATTAATTCCTTAAGATGATCCTAGATACTTCCTAGATACTTTGAAAGGAAATAATGGTAAAATTTTTTGTTTCATTAAAATATTCTATGCATTGCCTTGGAACTTATAATTTATTAGCAAGGTCAATAAATACTTAACATAACAAAATAAACAAAACCCAATACCAAACATTAAAAACAAGGACCAGAACCGAACAGGGAACCTCCTCAAATCAAGGCACAAAAAAAGGGGAAGCCAGGGGTGGGATGTCCCAGGACTAGCAGGCCCCTGGCTTGAAGGAGGGGAGGGCCAAGGTAGGAAGAATGACAGACTGGAGTGACCTGGCAAGGTCAGACCTAGGAGGTGTCCTGGGAAGGAAGCAGAGTTGATAAATAGGTATTGAGTGCCTATTACCCTGATTGTCCCTCAGTGGGTACTTGTGTCCTTTGGGTATAAGGTAATGTACTAGGATACAAAAGACAGAATAACTGCCCAATTTTCCCATTGCTTCAGTTATATCTGTGGTGAGGGGAATATAGAGAGGCGAGGACACAAGATTTGTTGCCAAAGAATTTAGAGATGAGGCAAGACTTTGAGGAGTGTAGGATTGGGGGAAAAGAAGATCGTTTTCTATTAAAACCAATACTAATATAGAGTAAAATATAAATCTCATATGATTATAAAAACTCATGAGATTTTTGAAGACGTCAATGGCTTTAGTGGTAGTACAGTGAGTCTGAGAAGCCCTAATACCTCAAAGTACCAAATTCCAAAGGATTCTGTATAGTTGAGGTTTTGTAAATCAAATATTATTACAAATGCATGGAGGACAAGCTCTTTAGAGGCAAGACTTTTCTTGTTCACTCACCACTCCCGAAAAGACTGAGCACTGTGTCCAGGCAGAGTGGATGCACATTAAGTGCTGAACTGACCCCATAGCAAACAACACACTTTCAGTCTGGTCTGTAAATTGTTAATTGGATTTCACTACTAACATTGCTTTGCCTGCCCACTCCTCCAGAGAGAGCTGGGACCACTTCTGTGTCTCTCTGGAGAGGATCTAAGTAAGAGGCTCCATGCGGTATTGTGTCCAAACTATTCCAGGAAGGAATTATTGGGGGACAATGGGGAGACAGCAAAAGTGAGATGAAAGCAGGAAGTACGAAGAGAATTTAACTTTCTGCCGTTGCCCATAAGGAAATTATTCCCTAGTTTCTCTGCATGTTTCCATGTTATCTTGTTTACCTTGACTCCAGAGGGAACTATGAGCTCCTTGAAGTCAGGGCTGTGTCTGATTTTAAAACAAAACACCTTGAAACCATGCACAACAAATATTGCCTGTTGTCCGGCCCAGGGAATCCCAGGGATCAAAGTAGATACAACTGTGGCAAAGAAAACCATCCAATCCACTAGTGCTCACAGAGGTAGGAAGGGTGATGGGTCCCCCTGAGTGAGCTGAGCCTGGAGAGCAGCGGTGGGGATAAGAGTGGTGATTATTGGGATCGATTCTCCCCAGAGGCTGAGATGAAGGAGACAATGTTTTCAGCCTTAATCACTGCTTTTAACTACTCCAAAGTAATCTCTCTGATGGGCCGTGGCTGGTACCCCTCAGAGCCTCCACCTCCAGACCCCTCCACTCTGCCTACCTGAGCAAATTCTTTCCAGCTTTTCAGCGACCCTATCTCAGACCCACACCTGGCCCCTCCCTTTCCAATGCATTGAGTTCTTATTTATTCAGCATTGAGCGGAAGGGAAGGACCGAGGTGCTGGCTGGGATGTGGTTTGGAAGCAACAGGCCAGGCTGCACCCTTGTCAGGACAGGGCTAGAAGTAAGCCAAATGGAACAGAATGGAAAAACGAGAATCGTCTGTGGTTAAATAAGTAAATAAATAAATAGAGGTGGGGAAGATGGAGAGTCAAGGGCACGAGATTTGCGGCCAAAGAATTTAGAGATGAGGCAAGAACTGGGCAACACTTCTCCATTCCCTCTTGACCGTGTTTTCTCCTTTTCTCATAACCTCCACAATAAAGCACCTGCAAACTGTGACCGTGCTGGCTGGACCCATTTGAAATTGCAATCCGGCAGCCCTAAGATTGACATTCGGGGACTGTCTTTGTCACGAAAAGCAGAATTCTTGTTTATTTTGGTACATTAATTGCTGGCAGAGAGGGCTTTTCATTTTCCAACCGGAACAATACACAAAGAAATTGCAGGATTGGAAAGCACCTAAAGGTTACTCTGGGTTACATGCTAGACCTAGCAGCAAAAATGCACTGTTCGTGCCATCTCTGAATTTAAAACCACCAAGTAGGCCAGGACTAT
Organism: Lyroderma lyra; assembly: GCA_004026885.1. NCBI lineage: Eukaryota > Metazoa > Chordata > Mammalia > Chiroptera > Megadermatidae > Lyroderma > Lyroderma lyra. The sequence goes on from PVJL010005171.1 coordinate 20,657, forward strand.
GTGCTGAGCCCAGTGTGTGCTCACAGTAGCCCCTGACTGAGCCTTCACCGCTTCGCAATGGGCATGCAGCCAAAACCAACCAGCCTGACTTTCTGGGGATGAAAGACCTTGGCTGCGCCCGGCTACCAGCCCTGCCACTGCTTGCAGGTGATGAGTGCTGCGGAGTGGTATTAGAGGAGGCTGCCTGTGGCCCTGTCTTAGTGAAGTCTCTGGGAAGTCTCGTTGTCATAAAGGTCACTGCAGCTCTGCACCTGACGCTGTCCTGCCACCTTCCCCTGACCCTAAGCCTGACCCAGTCATCTTCCTGCTTCATGAGCCTGTTAGTCAGTCGGCAGCCTGTACCAATCGCACCCCGGGGAACCAGTGGATATATGATGCCTTTGGGAAGGATGAATCTCATAGAACTTACCAGAACCCACAAACACACACCTCACAGATACACACATTACAGGAGTGCCAATTCTGTTTTATTCTAGAAGGTGTTTAAGTGAAGGGAGGTCAAGAATTCAGTGAGGTTATTCGGGGAAGGTTTTCTGCAGGGGAGGAAACGTTTGGCCGGTTATTCAAAGGGCATTTTCTTGAGTTAGCGGAGAGAAGGGGAGGGCATTTCGGGTCCGACGAGGGGATGATCTGAAGGCAGGAGGACGTCCCAAGCTTGTCTGCAGAGGGCGCGTCTGCTTGGTGCCTGGGGGGGTGGGGCCGGTGAGAAGCGAGTGGGCCTCGGCGAGTCCTCCATGAGTGACTCAGGCTTCCTGTGGGATGCACACCTGAACACGCAGCAGGTTTCCAAGCAGGGAGCATAGTGACTCCAGGGGAGTGTGTGGGATGAGCTGGAGCTGGGAGATTGGAGCCGGGGGTCTGAAAACAGGAACTTTGCCTTATTGGGGGCTGGACCAGGGGAAAGGCTGGGGGAAGGAGGGGTGGGAGGAGCAGCCTTTGAGAAGGAAGGGGGATGTAAGTTCAAAGGAGGCCCTGAGCTCTGTAATGGAGCAAGTTTCCAAAAGCAGGAAGAAGAGCCTAGAAGAAACAGGGTCCTGCCTGATTCTAAACCCCAGCCCTCTGGCCATTGAATAATACCTATAAAGCAGTTTTAACATTTAAAAACGGTCAGATCTGTAATCTGATTTGATCAGACCCTCTCTGTGATACAGGCAGAGTCAAAGTTTATCTCCATGTCATGTGGGAGGGAAATGGAGGCATGGTTGATAAAAGTAACTTGCCTGAGGTCCCAGTCACCCCCACATTCCTTTCACAAGGCAGGCCAGGAGCAAGACGGAGGAGTTCCATGGATCAGGCTTCCGTTTCCACAGGGGCCTTCCTGCCTTGCCAATAACCTTGTTCCCTGAGCGCCACTAGGTCAGCACCCCCAGGCACCCAGGTCCCAGGACACTAGGCTATTAGATCCCCCTTAGGACCTCAGGCAAAGGCCTGCTCTACCCTCCCACCTCAGGACAGACAGGGGAAGAGGCATCCCAACTCCTCTTCCTCTCCTGGCCTTTTCCTCTGAACTCTGCCTGCTTCTAGTCTTGTTACCTCCACGTCAGATCATTTCCCCGCCAGGTCCGGCTGTGCCTTGGATCATCCTCGGGTCAAACCCGTCCAACCCACGCTCCCACGGCCCTGCCAGGGCCTCCCCTCCGCCCCTCATCCTTTCTTGGGCACTTCACTTTTTCTTACTGGAAAAGAGAATTACTGTGTGGGAGCTTGCCGCTGCTTTATTGCTCAGATAAGAGATTTTCATATCAATTCTGATGAGAGGCAGTTGAGGGGCTGTTCTTGCCACCTGCTGCAAAAGGCAATTTCATTCTGGCTTCTCAAGTCTGGATGAGCTTGGGGAACTGAGCTGCCCTTTGTCTAAAAGAATTCTTTCCAGGAAACTCGCTTCCCAGAGCTGATGGAAGGAGTAGGAGAGCCCTGTCAATCCGTCATTTCCCGTCTGTCCCAGCAGCAGCAGGGACTGGGGGGATCAGAGGTGGCGGTGGAGGTCGTGGGGGTGGTGGTCCCTGGAGGAGGTCTGAAAACTGCTTATCTAGTCCCCTTTTACAAGAGAAGAAACTGAGACCAGGAGGGATGTCGCTTGCTCCAGACGAGGCAAAATCCCTTCAGGGTCCATGACTTGGCCCGTGGACCACTTGGCCTTGGCCTCAACTTTCCCCCAGCTCTGTCCACCTGTCCATTCAACCAGTATGGGTATAACTGTGCTCGCTACTGCTGGCCATGGCGGTGGCGATGAATACGACTACGACACGGGCCCTGCTCCTTGCAGTCGTGCCACCTTCTCAGCAAACCTGGTAGCTGCAAATTTTTCCCACCCCAGCGCAAGCCCCCACCCTGCCTGTCACTCAGGCTTCCAGCAGCCAGAGCTAAAGATAGAATTGAGGGCAGCGTTTTAAGTCAGCAGCAAGCAGACCTGGCTGGCCGTGTGGGGAGAGGGAGCTGAGCCGAGTTAGGAGACCTCCTCAGAGCAGCCGGGCTGCGTTTCTCTGATAATGGCCCACCCAGTCCCCTGAGACTGGCAACAACCAGGGTGGTCCTCCCCCTCCCATGGACAGAGCCCTGGACAGGGCTGGCAGAGCCTCAGCCTGACGTCTCACTCCAGATGCCAGCCTCCCCGGGGCCTCAGATTTCTTCTCCTGAATTTCTCCCCTCTGTCCACTGCTTTGCTGACCCTGGGGCTTTGATTATCCCCAAAGCCAGTGAACACACCCCACTTCTACAGCTCCGTTCTGCCCTCACACTGATGTTCTCAGGTTAGTGTCAGGACCAGGGAAATGGAAAGATGAGATCCAGTGATGGAGAGGTCAGGCTCTCTGCTGGGAGCCTGCAGGGCTTGCATTCTGGAGGATTCTGCCGGCTGACAGAACCTGGATGCTGCCTCCAGAAATTAATGGAGGATGGGGTCACCTGCTCCTCTTTGCCGCTCCCTCGTCATGGGCCAGGGGTTACGACAGCATCACTATGGCATGGGCGGGAAGTGAGTGGTGTGGGGGAGGAGAAAACCTGGATTTCTCCTCACTCCCCAGGCAGGGTGGGCTGCAGACAGTGGAGGAGAAAAGTAGGAGGAGAGACAGGATGAGCCTCCTTGAGCTGCTTAAATGCAGAAGAGGAATGAAAGCTGCTCCCCCTTGAACCTGGGCCTACTTGGGGAAGGGGGAGTGGGGTCACCTGAGCACCCCTCCAACACCACCACAGCATCAAATGAAGTGACAGAGACAAGCTGCTGCCTGCGACCTTCCAGACTGGTGTGCCAGTGTTGGCCATGTTTTCTAAATCAAAGGGTTTGCGAGACCGCCAGGAGGGGCAGGCCGGAAGGCTGGAGGGGGCAGCAACTCTGCCCGCCGTTCGCCACCTTTCCCACAGTGGCAAAGCAGGGACGACCACTCCAAGAACTTGCTTTCCAGGGACAGAAATAGTATGGAGGGTGGGGTGCGGGGGCTGGGGCTGCCACATGCTGCTTTTCCATGAGCATTCTGGGTAAGAATAATAATGAGGCTATTTATAACTTCTTACCTCCCTATAAGTCTCAAAGACCTTTCTCTAGATGTTTTTTCACCTGCACACTCATTATCATTTAATTTTCAAGGCAACTCTCTGAGTCTGTGGGGTCATCACCCCCATTTGATAGATGAGGAAGCTGAGGCCTGGGTAAGGAAGGGATTGTCTTGTGTTAATCGGGCCACTGCTAATAAGTGGCTGAGCAGGGACCAGAACCCACATTTCTTTGGGTCTTCTCTTCAAGTTGTCCTGATGGAACATGGTTCAAAAAGCCAGGGCTTTCTCCTGGGCTATCCTGAAGTCTCCTTTGGTGACAATGTAGTTAGTACTTAGTCCCCCAAGACCTTTGTCCCCTAGGTCAATCATTCAAGACGGTTTTACCCAGCACTTCCCATGGTCTGTGCCCTGTGCCAGGTTCTAGAGTCATCCATAAAAAAAATAATAAAAAGAAAAACATGATTCTTACCAGCAAGGAATTCATAGTTTAATGAGGAGGGAGACAAACCCTTAGACCATCTCAGTGCCACAGAGTTCATTTAAGGACCATGGTAGCACAGGGTCTTGTGGGAGCACAGAAGAAGAGTCCTAAGCCAGCCTGGAAGTATCAGAGAGGGCTTCCCGGAGGAGGTGATGCCCCAGCCAGCTCCTTAGCTCTCTGATTGTGCTTTCTTTTCTAAATACCATGCCCTGCCAGTCTTCAGTTCACTCCTCCCTACCTGTAGCCCGGCCTCTGGCCTCTTAGGACTGGTGCAACCAAGCAGCAATAGCCAGAGGGCCCTAACCCAGCAGGTCTGAATGAACCTACCTGTATTCTGGAGCCCAGGTGTTGCCACAGTCACACTCCACTGCTGAAAATGGACAAGAGATTGGGTTCTGAGCTCAGTTCCACCCTGGACTCGCCTCTCGTGCAGCTATAGAAAGCATGGATCCTGGGGTGTAGTGGGTTACTCAATTCACCCGCACACCCTCGGCTCAGTCTACCCAGGCATCATCTCAAATGTGCAAAATACTAACCTACTTTTAAAAATTTGCTGATCAGATTCTATATTGCTCTAGCTAACTCCTGGCATTTAATGCTTCTCTCTTTCTAACCTGGATCTGTCATTTCTGTCATTACTGAAACTTAATCTTTTCCTATCTTGTCTTTGGAGGATACAGGGCAGTTGGTCACATTTCTCAAAGCAAAGGGCCTCTGTGGACTTGAAAAGAATAATCAAACCACCTCTGAGACTCCTCCACCTGAGGCTGATGAATCTCAGTGACTATCCCCATTAATTTATGGCTGCATCTTTACTTCCTTCAGGCCTCTCCCCTCCCTCTTTAGCTGAGGAATCCAAAACTAGAGAAAGCGTAGCCCTGAGATGCTGGTCTGAACTGACGGCAGTGGAAAAGGACAGGAGCCCTGGGACATTCTGTGGGGTTGGCAGATAGAGTGAGAGGTGCAGGGGGTGTCAGGTGATGAGGAGGTTAGCAGAGGCCAAATGCTAACCTCAAAGAAGGGAACCTCGGCAGAACGCTGAGGTGTGGTAACCCCAGGGAATACAATTGAGAAGGGGCCCAAAAGGAGAGGAAACCCAGGAGCCTGTGGCCTCACTGGAGCCAAGGAAGAAAGTGCTTGAGAAGGAGGGAGGAGGGGTCTCCATGATGGAATGTCACACAGAGGAAAGCTAAGACAAGAACTGAGGAGTAGCCGTGAATTTCAAAATGAGGAAGTCACTGGGGACCCAGTGAGAACAGTCTGAAGAGGTGGGAACAAAATGTGGAGACAGCCAGTGTGCCAGCTTCCAAGCTGATCCCCAGTGACCCCCACTTCCTGGTATTCTCACCCTTGTCAGTCTCCTCCCACGTCACATCAGGGTTGCTCTGGGGGATCAATGGAATATAGCAGAAGTGATGGAATGTCACCTCCAAGATTCTAGTGTAGAATTATAGTTTCCATTTTAGCTGCCTTCTCTCCGATCATTCACTCTGGGGGAAGCTAGCTGCCACATTCGTTGTGAGGCTGACATGACAAGGAATGGATGTCATCTACCAACAGCCATGTGAGTCAGCCATAGTGGAAGCAAGTCCTCCAACTGTGGTCAATCCTTCAGATAACTGCTGCCCCATCTTGGCTGCAGCTTCGTGAGAGATGCAAGCCACCTTGCTTAGCTGATCTCAGATTTTTTTTTTTTTTGGGGGGGGGGGGGTGGTAGTTCCCTGGCTGGGAATCGAACCCAGGCCGCAGCGTTGAGAGCACTGAAGCCTTAGCCACTGCACCACCAGGGAACTCCTTGATCTCACATCCTTGACCCTCATAAATCATGTGGGACAACAAATGTTTGTTGTTTCATGTGGACTGTTTTAAACTTCAAAATGTTGGGGTAAATTAGTTACACAAGCAATAGATAATGAATACTGGGGATTGAGATAGGATGTGGGATAAAGGAGACAACTTTTAGTTTACCTCTGTTTTTTAAAGAGTAAATTTCAAACACGTTTAAATGCTAATGGGTAGGAGCCAGTAGAGAGGAAGATGTCCAAGATGAGAGAGATCTATGGCAAATCAATCGAAGGAGGTGGAAAGGAAGAGGATCCAAAACATTTGAAGCAGTGGTTCTCACCCTTCCTAGTGCCGCGACCCTGTAATACAGTTCCTCATGTTGTGGTGACCCCCATAAAATGATTTTCGTGGCTACTTCGTAACTGTCATGTTGCTACTGTTATGAATCGTCATGTAAATATCTGATGTGTGTTTTCCGATGGTCTTAGGTGACCCCTGTGAAAGGGTCGTTCGACCCCCAAAGGGGTAGCGACCCCCAGGTTGAGAACCGCTGATTTGAAGGGATTAGCTTGAATTCTGGCTCCCTACCTCTTCCCCGTGACCAGAGAGCAAAGGTGGAAAACAGAAAGTTTTTTTGATGGCAAGATGTTGATGGAGTTTCTGCCAGACGACGCTTACTTTCTCTCAGGTTATCTGCGGAGAATGTGGAGGGAGATGTTGGGGAAGTGGGGTCCAGAGGAGCGTGGAAATGGTCTGAAATAGCTGCTGATGAGCTTGAGAGAGGGAATTGGCTAAGAAAAGGGAAGAAAATTCTGGGCCATTTGAGCGTCTGGTTGTGATGCAGGCCATGGTTGTGCAGTCCCCACAGTCCGTGCAGCTGTCTGATTTCCCCCCACCAGTGCCCAGTATCCTAGATAGAGGTGCAGAGAAGGTGGGTAATTGAATTAAATGTGGGGGTTTGCCAGAGGGTGTCATAAACGACAAGGGGGCAATGGAGGTGGGGCTGTTAGTGTAAAAGCTATTAGGAAATACGGAATATGGGCCCCAGGCTGGCCCGAGGTGGAAAGAAAAGCAGGAGGGGCTGCTATGGGGAGAAAATTAAAAGCCACAGAATTGAGGAACCAGTGATGTCACAGGACAGCTGTAGGAAAGGCCGTGGAGGGCACAGAGGGTGTGGGATTGCGGCCTGCCCACAGGATGTTTGGGTTTCACATGCCACAGATGGGGCAGTTCCAAGATGACTAGGTTCAGGGGGTGGCTGTGGAGTGGGGGGCTGAAGCAGGAGACCAAGCGGCTGAAGGGGTGGCCCATGCAGATATTATGTCATCCCACATGATGAAGACATTTAGTCTTGCAGCTGTTAAAGATGTCACCAGCAGAGGGAGGACCGCATCTTCCAAGAGTGAGGTAGACCCGTGGCAGCCCTAGGAAGAGCAGAGAGCAGAGCAGGCAGCAGGAGCCCACTGCAGTGGACTTTCCTGAGAGAGGGCAGGGAGGGCTTAATGGCTTGTTGAGCCAGAGGCCACCATCCCACCATCTCATCCAAGGTCAGCTTCCATCAGAGATGGCCCAAAGGGGAACCTTGTCCTCAGGAGAGAGCCACTGTGCATCAGGGGGTAATGGGGAGGGAGGGTGCAGAGGAAATTTTGGGGGAAAGGGAGCCAGGGGAGATGAGAAGGGGAAGCTTAGAGTGACATGGAGGTGAGGGTAAGGAAGAACCTAACTGGCAGAAGGAGCACCCTGGGGCCCGGTGACCTCAGCTGGCAGCAGTTTTTAAGTGAATCTGCCTGGGCAGTGAGTTGTTGGGACTGGGCTAACTGGAGCCTCTCTGAAAGGGTCAGCGACAGCTTCAAGGATTCCTCATACTTCTGAGGGAGCCCTGGTCCGCGTACACAAGCTGGTGCCATGCCTCAGCCTATGTTGAACTAGCAGTAGCCGCTGGTGGCTGGAGGTAAAGAGTTAGCCAAGGCCTGGAAATTCCACTGGCTGCCTGGAAGGGACTTCAGGTTCAAACACAGGTTCCTGGACCAGGGTCCGGCCCTATGGCCTGAGAATGAGGGGTACCAGGCATGGTTTGGGAGGCAATCTCTTTGGCTCAAAGTCAGCAGAGTAAGAACAAGTCCTTGCTAGACTCGGGCTCAGAACCCCACGTTCCAAAGCTCATTCATGTGACACATCATGACTTCTCTGAGGTGGCTCCATTCCCTGCTCGTTTCTAGTCAACAGCCAGTTTGCCAACACTCAGACCCTGGAGTTGTCCCCACCATGTCCCTGCCCTCTGGAGACAGTGCTGTTTGTGCCACCTGGGCCAGCTGGGGGCACTCTGCTGCTCTCAGATCTCCACCCTGGCTGTTCCAAATAACTCTGGCACTTCATTCCATTTTTCAAGGTGCTGCCCATGGTGCGTGCACACTCACACTCTGACACACTGCCCACACCGCCCCCTCCCCGCACCCCCTCACCACCTCACTTCTTCTTACCACTGGGGCAGGTATGCTCCCCAGCCCACTACAGAGGGCGGGGAGGGCACAGGGGACAGGAGGAAGCAGGGGAAAATGTCAAAAACAGACGGAGTTCCCCAGACTCCGTTTTCTGGGTCCTGGTGGCCTTAATCGATAGAATGGAGCTAATCATATTTGCTTCCCTACTTCAGAGCAGTCATGAGAAAATCAATGAGATGATGTACGTATAAAATTTTTTATTAACAGAACTGTTCAAAAGCACCCATTTAATTATTTTCTGGGTACAAAAGCGTACCACGTGGATACCGTCGTGGCTTGCAGGGTTTCTCTATAATAACTGGCATGCACACAGCACTTTCTAATTCACAAACCACTTTCTCAATCATGCTTAAATGCAATCATGTTTGGAAGTGCCTAGCACAGAGGCTGAATGACAGCTACTCTTTTCTCACTCAGTCATCACAGCTCCACCGTCCGAGTACAAACGAGAGAACTGAGGCATAGAGAGATTAACGAACTGCCCAAGTTCTCTCAGAATTAGTTCCGAACCTACAGTCTCCTGATTCCCAATCTTGGGCCCTTTAGATGACATCGCGTGCCTCTGCAGGCGACTGTAGCACTGTTTCCTGGAAGATCCCACATTTTGGAGAGGAGAAAGAGCCATTGAGGAGATGAAATTAGTGCATTGCTTTGGTCCCTTTTCTGCCTCAGTCTGTCGAACAACCCTGATAAACAACGGACAAAAAAACCCAAATCCAGCAACAAGTGGAGGAAGCGGGAGTAGGAAGACAGGAGAGGACGAACATAAATAACCAAGCTGAAAGCACCAGCGAAAGTAACTGTGACCAGTGAGGCAGAGAGCTGATGGATGGCAACGTCTCCGGAGGAAGAAAAGCAGGGCTCAGAGGACGCAGAGGGCCCGCCAGGGTCCAGGGAGGGGCTTCGAGAGCAGTTCTTGGTGAATCAGGCATGGGAGGGCCTACGTGTTCCTCCTCAGGGCAGGATATTGATCGTTTGTTGATCCAAGGCGTGGGAGAAGGGCAACCGCAGAAAGTACTCTACTCAGGGTGGCTGGGGAGAGTGGGGGAAGCAGGGGCTATGGGTACAGGTGGGGAGACAGCCCAGGGAGCGAGGTGAGGGGGGATTGATGTGAAAAGGGGTGAGGGAGGAAGTGGCGGGGGGGGGGGGAGTCACTCCTATGGAGCAGGAGAAGGCACTGACCCAGCACCCAGCTAGCCCACACTGGCCCTAGACACTTAGCATGCATCGGACAACATCCAGACAGTTGTGACAAAATTAGCCAATATCTAAAGCCTATTAAATACGCCTCCTGATAGTGTCTCTCTCAGGGCCATTTTCAAAAGCATGAAACGCCTGGGGCAGGCCTCACTGTGAAGAGTTCTGGCTGTCCTCTCCTCACCTCAGCTGGATTGTCCATAGGCTGAGTGGTCCCGGCCGTTACTGCAGGGGCTCGGCTCGGGCTCCTGGAGCCCTGGGTCTGACTCTCACTGCCTCTCTGGGAAGTCTAACCACATGCACTCAGCCCTGATTGATGAACACTGCAAGGTACCAGTGTTCCGGCTCTAACTTGGCAGGAAATTGACGTGTGACACACCCCACCACCGAGTCCCAGTGACCCTTCTTGTAGGATGGAAGCAACATGGACATGCAACTGCCTGGGGAAAGGAAATGGGATTAAGGAGATCAGAGAGTTGAAAAGGTTCTTTAAAATTACCTGCTCTACCTCCCTTGCTTTCTGTGTGAGCAAATCAAGGCACAGAGAGGGGATGTGACTGTCCAGGGTCACACAGCTAGTCTGCAGCAGAGCCAGAACAGGAAGCCAGGGCCCGCCTCTGAGGTTTCTGGCCTCCCCAAGGCTCAGTCTGATGAGGAGCTCCAGTCGACCCAGACTCCTAGAAAGCACTGGAACTGCAATTTGAAGACCTGGGTCCATAGTCTGACCTTGTCCCTTAATCACTATATGACCTTTGGCAAGTTATTTAACCTTCAGTTTCCTTTCCTTATTATTAGGAACATACAAGTTTGCAATTTTTGCTGTTAAGGTTTGACGAGTGAATTAAAGTTTTAAACATTATGCAGTGACACTGTTTATCTATGATTAAGCTTTTTTTTTCCCTTTTGCCTTAAATTTTAACTGTTATTAAAATAGCCACAACAGAGTTTTTTAGTATATTATTTTCCACTTGCCTAGTATATTATTTTCCACTTGCTTTTGGATTTTTATTTTTTGATGTGTCTTCTTTAAGTAGCATATAGCTGAGTTTTGCTTTTTAATCTCATTTGAGAATCTTTTACTATAGCATTTAGTCCATGTATATTTATTGTAATTGCAATAAACACTATTTGGATTAATTTCTACATTTATTTTGTACATTTTATTTGTCTCATCCTTTCTATGTTTTCCCCCTTTCTTCTAAACTTGGTTTCAATTAATTTGCATTAATAGAAAAAATTTTTTAGTCCATTTATTTCTGGTATGCGTTGGGAAGATAAGTTTTCTATCAGTATTCTTTTGGTGATTATATAAGAAAAATTCTACTTGCTTAAATTATTGAAATATAAAGTAAATTAGTATTTTTACCTTCTTCTCAAACATCACAAAAACCTTGGAACACTTAGGCTCTGTCTTCTGGGCCCTGGAAGTCTAAATTCTCAAGCTTAAGTTTACGTCAAATGTTTGAATTCCTTCTTTCACTCTGTAGATTCCTTATTTTCTTGCCAAATCACTGAAGCATTAAAAATATTTTATCTATAATTTCTAGTTGTTTTCAGTGGAAGGGTTGTTTAGTGTATCTAGACTTTCCCAAAACAGAAGTCTGCCTAATCTCTCTGAGCCTCCATTTTCTTATACATTAAATGGGGATGGCAATAATAATTACCTCATAGAGCTGTTTCGAGAAATAAAAAAAACTGAAGCAGTTTAATAGAGTATTCATAGTTTGTCATATATGTTTACGCACACATAAATGTACACGCATACATATATATATTTGTTTGTTTGTTTTTGTTTTTTGTTTTTTGTTTTGTGGGTAGCTCCCTGACTGGGAATCGAACCCAGGCCGCAGCACTGACAGCGCCAGTGTCGAAGCCTTAAGCCACTACACCATCAGGGACTCCCCTTTTTTTTTTTTTTTTTAAATATATATATATATATATTTTTAAACACACTGAAAGCCAGCTTGTTCTCTGGACTAGCTCATTTTTGTGCAGACCTTAGAACAAATATGCCTTCTGCCATCTTTAATTAATTAAAAACACCGTGACATGGCAAAGTAAAACTGTTATTTGCCACTGCTGATCTGAATGAATCATGGTTTATGGGTTCTTTCACAGTCAAAACAAAATAAAGAAACGAGTTGGTTTCTGAAGCCAATAGAACTCCTGATTTTCTTTTTTTTTAATTATCAGAACAGCTTCATTTCTCTCATTTACTCATCTTATAATAAATAAAAATTGAATTTATAAAATAAATTTCTACTAATAAATACCATTTTATCTGTTGGATTTATTGCAGTCTCATATAAACAATGGATGGATTATGTGGGGCCCTAAGTGCTACAGGAGTTCAGAGAACTCAGTAAATTGAAATAGCTGATGAAAGCTTCATGGATTTTGACTGAATTACATGGAAGCAGAGATGCTCTGGACGTTTAGACCTTGATAGAGAAATCAGCCCTTCCCACCTTTCCCTGAAACACTGACTCTGCTTGCCCTCCCTGACCTGGGGACAATGTGATTCCTGAGAAAAGTAGCTTTAACCTGCTCCCTTCCCAACTGTACTCTGGGTCTCTTCATTTGCAGCTCTAGAATGCAAGCTTCGCCAATGTCATGTGGAAACACTAACGTCAGGCACCTGGGTCGTTCAGTGAAGTCCTATCTTTTTCTCTAATGTAAATATCCTCAGTCCCAGTTCTCTCTGGGTGAAGTACTGTCCTAAGCATTTCCTACTCACCACATAATTTGCACCTTCCAAGAATCTCAGGCTACTGCGCCATCTCTTTCCTGCCCTTCACAGTTCTGAAACACTTCTATATTCACTATGATCATTTCTTCACTTCCCATTCTCTTCTCAAGCCTGGTTTCTACCCCATCACTCCTGATCTATAGCTCTGGCTAATGTCATCAATAATTTCCATCTTGTTAAATGCAATGAGCATCTTTCAGTCCTCATTTTACTTGACCTTTCATCATCTTCGCACATGGCTGAGCACTCTTTTCATGAATCATTCTTCCCTTCACTTCTATAACCAATGATCTCTGGGCTAGGTTTCACCTCCCCCCCTCCCCCACCCCCTTTTCAGGCTCATTCTTCTCACCCAACAATTAAGTGTTAGGTTTTCTTAAGGTTGAGACCCAGGCCTCCTCATCTTTTCACACTATCCCTGACTCCTGAGGGATCTCATTCATATGCACGGCGTCCATTGCTGTTTCTGCTCATTTCCCGCACATTTTAATTTCCAGTTCAAACCCCCATGGCCAGCCGCCTGCTGGATAACTCAGCTTGAATGTCTTAAGGGCACCGCAATCCAAAAAGTCCAAAGTCACTTGGGTTATTTCCCACACGCCCACTGCTTCCCTGGGAACCCACCATCCAGTTGCTCAAACCAGAAACCCAGGCACCATTCCCGACAAGCTCCTCCCCATCGCTACCCCCAACCCCCTATACTCTATTTACGAGTCCTATCCATTTTATCTCCTCAATAGTTCTCTGATCTGTGCGCCTCTCTCTAACTTCCTCTATTCCTGCCCCGTTCTAAACTACCATCTTATTTCACCTGACTCACAGTAGTTGCTGTGCCTAAACTCATTTCACCACCTTCCCCAAAATCTACTCTTAGTTAGAGATTTCTTCTAAAAGTCAATCTGCTAATAGGGGCCCCTGCTTAACCCCTCAATACCCCACCCCTGATTTTCAGGGTTAAAAATAAAATACGGTGAGACCCTGCTTATCTCTCCACTGTCACTTGGTCCTTGGTTCTTTTATTCTCTTCCCTCCAGCCTCACTGGCCCTTTTCCTTATCGGCCACCACAAGACTTGCACATCCTGCTTCCCCTCCTATCTGGTTAACTACCTCGTTTTTTAGTGCTCAACACAAGCATCACCTTCCCAGGAAAACCTTACCTGAAATTTCTTATCACATCAGATCCTTCTTAAAACACCATGTTGGGAGTTCCCTGATGGTGTAGTGGCTTAAGGCTTTGGCGTTGGCGCTGTCAGCGCTGCGGCCTGGGTTCGATTCCCAGTCAGGGAGCTACCCACATACCAAAAAGCAAAAAAAAAACCCAAAACAAACAAACAAACAAACAAAAAACACCATGTTGCCATTCTTAGTCGCACTTGTCACGATTTTGTATTTGTTAGTCTGACTGTTCGGTCATTGGCTGTATTCCACACTAGAATACGAGTTACATCTGATATTTCTCCTACTTGTGTCCAGTGCCTAACATGATGCCTAGCTCACAGGGAGCACTCAGCAAACACGTACAGATAAAAAAGGATAGGTACCATTTTTGAGATGGGCACTATTATTAACCCCATGGTACCTAATGAAGGAATTGAGCCTTGGTGAGGTTAAGTAATGAGCCCAGCTAAGAGGCAAAAAATCAGACCTGCCTGTCTGATTCCAGAGCCTGCAGTGCTTAAGCAGCACTCCGCTTCCCCAAGTGGCCCAAACACCAAAACACAACGAACCAGCAGCTTTCTAAGGATGAGAGCTCCCTGCTGCCACATCTGCATAGTCCCGGACACTAAAAATCCTGGAAGTCAGAACAGAGTCCTACAATTATGGAGCTGGATGGGGTTTAGAAATCCTCTGGTGAGAAGAGGCGATGTGTCCAAAGTCACACCAGCAGGTGGTGGCTGATTTCGGGTTAGAGCTTCTAATTCCGAACTCAGTCCTTTCCATTTACTTCCTAATTCAATGTATCCACCCTACCTGCTTCCCCGGGGCAGGAGCTTCATGTCTAAGGTCCAAGGTTCAATCTGCCCAGAGCAGTGACCACCAGGCTTTTATCACTGTGGTCAATTTGGGATGGGAGGAGGGGAGCAGAGAGCAAGAGGTCTCAGATCCACCTATTCGCACTTTCCAGGATGAAAGAACTCGGTGTTATCAATTAGGGGCTATCCTACCAGCAAACTTAGGGGTGTCACCATACACCTGCTCTAGCAGTAGGAGGTGGCCAAACTATATAATTTGTTCTGCCCCCGGCACTGTACTCAGCCACTGAACCCATAACCTCCATTATCTCTTCTAAAGTATACAGCTCTGTGAGGGAGGGAGCATGAGTAAGTCCACTTTTCAGAAAAGGACATTGAGGCTCAGAGAGGTTCATTTATCCAAAGTTACAGAGTTTATGAGGGACAGAGTGGAGACTTGAATTCAAAATGCTGTAGGTCTAGGCCTTAAAGTTCCTTCAAAATCAAACAAACAGTCATGCATACATGTCTTAAAATCTAGTAATTGGAAATTCATTCCTTCCGCTACTGTTTGCAATTACCATTTCATTTAAAAACAAACAGGAGATATTTTGTATGTTATTATTAAAGGAATAAAAAACCCTGATAAACTACTTATCATCTATGTGTGCTAAAGAGTCCGTATATACTTCTGGAAGGATGCACAATAAACCGCTAACCTGTGGGCATGGCCTGGGAAAGCCACAAGCACGAACCAGCCCCCTCACTTGTCTAGTCCATGTGCAATTTTTACTTGTATAAATTTTTTGGAAACTTGAAACATATTGTACATGTAAATATACATCATTTCACGGTACAGTTAACTAAAAACCCACCAGAAACGAATCTGATAGCCATCTAATCCCCCTATTCACACTCAAACCCACACCCTTGACCAGGAAGCGATGTCGGCACTGCAATCTGATCAGGGTTCCAATCCTCAGTTCCATCATTTCCCAGTCTATGATTTCAGGTAAGTTATTTAACTGCCATGAACCTCAGTTTCCTCACCTTTGAAATGGGGACAATCTTGCCTTGGGGATAAGAGAGAGGAAGCATATCAAACAGAGCCTGGCAGGTATTGAGCAGTCAATAGGGCTAGTAACCATTATTATGCACCCATAGACAGGAAATTTATGAGCTTAGAAAGTTCAATCAACCATGGGAATTTTCTGCAGGCCAATTTGACCCAGGGTAGAACCCAAGGGCCGCTACTGCGGGACCACAATCCCTCAACCAAAATTCTGAAATCCCAAACACTCTAAGACCAAAAGCTTCTTTGTAAGTCTAAGGCAAATGAACTCAGTTAGAGAAAGACCCTGAACTGCCATGAGGCTATATAATGTCATTATTGATTACACTTGGGATGATTAGCCTTACTTTTTTCTGAGGACACATCAATGTGCTTGATTATGTGGTGCTGCCCCGGTCCTCACAAATGATTTTACATAATATGCAATAGATGCTTCACATTACCATGTTAAAATCTGAAAAATACTGAATTCTGAAAAATGTCTGGCTCCGGGGGTTTCAGATAATGTATTGTGGGCCTATTTTTCCAGACATGGTCTCCAGTGTTCCTGTCCACAACCCAACTTCTTCCTATCATTCATTGGCTGGGTCATCTGTGGGAGCAGATGAACCTGGCTAAAACCCAAAGACCCCACAGCCCAACTGGGAATTCAGCACGACAGGCAGCAACACATGCCACAGGGGATGCGAAACAAGCTTTCTAACATCTTGGACTAGGTTTTCCTACATGTAGAAAGAGATTGACACACTGCCGCTTGCCTGAGAAATGCAACCATTGTTTTCTAATAGTGAAACACAAGATAGAAGGGCGCGGTGGGGTGGGGGTGGAGGGACAGTTGATGTAGTCTGGGCAGAGAAAAATAAATGTGTTTCTTATCTTTTCCCTTCAGGCGCTACTCCTCTGACATTATTAAAAGCCTGGCAGGTACTTTGGATGTTTGTTTCCATCAAGTTTTCTTGCCTTTCTAATCCGCAAATACTTCTGCATGGCTTCCAGTCCTGAGTGTTCTGTTTTGCCTAGCCATTGCATTCCCAGCCTCATCTGCCCAGTGTAGGGGCATAAAAAGGAAATCACTTTCCTCCCACTTTCTAAAGTCTTCTAGCCAGGCTAGTAACCAAAGCAACAGAGACAGATTAACAGGAGGAAACGTACAAACTTGATTGTGAATGTGCGTACCAGAGGTGTCAGAGGTTATGAGGTCTGAAACGCACCGGGCAGTTGAGGCTTATACGCCATTCTGGACAAAGGAGAAGAGACACTGGGGTCTGGGATTCCAAAGGAAAACTTAAAGTCATATGGTAAACAAATTCTTGTTGGGTCATCCAGAAGCAATGGGACAGAGGGAAACAGGCTTTGCTGGGTTTCTTCCTGTCCAGCACGCAGGTGCTACCTCGTGCATGCTAAGATGAGTATGCTAACGCACCCATCTTGATGCAGGTTTTTCTATTTGAGTTCCTTTAGGTAGGAAAGGGGGACTCAAAGTTCTTTCTGAGTTCTTTGTTTCTTAATAACCGGCTTAAAATCAATATCCCAAAAAGCACATTTTAGGGTGATAAAATTTTGGTCTTGCAACTTGGCGACGAGGCAGAGAACTTGTTAGGAGTGGACATGAGGTTCCCAGGGGACTCCTGCCAGCCCCGTCATGCTAATAAAAGGGAGGTGAAGTGAGGTGGTTTCCCGAACTACTAAGCTAAGTCATATCAAGCCTGAAAGAAAACAATGCCTCAACTGGGAGCACACAGTCACAGTAAGTGAGAGCTGCAAGGGACCTTAGAGCTGACATGCTGGAGGCAGTGGCTTTTCTTCATTCGACAGATATCCATTAAGTGTCTACTGATGTCAGGCATAGGCTAGGTACCAGCGATGAGAACTACAGCCCCATCTTCCACCCCACACCTCAGAGTCAGGTTGGAGAGAGAGGCAAGTAAGATTTAAAAGTACAGTGAGTACTCTGGGAGGAAAATCAAGGATGTTACAGAACGCTAAAGAAGGGAATCCAGCCCAGGCTGAGGAGGAAGCATCTGAGCTGAGGTTTTAGGGACACATGGACAGAAGTAGCAGGGGATTTCGGGGGAGCAGAACAACACATGCAAAGGCAGGACACTGTGAGAGAACTCAGAGGTGTCACCTCTTTGTATGCATTTGGCCTTCTTCCACATGTAAAATATCTTGTCTCTGATGATGGAGGCTATGCCTTTTAACTCCGTGTATCCTCAGAACCTACTCTGTTTCTTATATACATTAAGTGCTTGATCAACGGTTATCAGTGATCATAGCTTTAAGGCCTCACACATCAGGACCGTGGCCATACAGATGATCGCACAGTACAAACCAGAAAGTTACCCTAGAAACTTGGACACACTCGCTCTCTACGTCTAACATTTGATGGGCTGCCCCAAGCAGGAATTTTGGCCTGAGGGCTGCAGCAAACTGCAGAAATTAAAATTGCTCCTGATTTCCCATGGCTGAGAGTTCCTCAGGTAAGCGTGTGGCCTCACACTCATGTTTTTGAGAAGATTTAGTCTGAGCCCAGCACCTTACTAATCAGCCCATTGGTACTGGGAGAATTTCATGATCTCTCTAAGCTGCTGCTTTTCTACCCACAAAAATAAAGCTTGCTCCTGGGTTACCCATCTCAGGGGCATATTATGAGCGTATAAAAAAAGGGTAGTTAGAGTCACAGCAAGCCCTTTGAAAACACAAAACATCATGCATATTGTAAGCCATTGTTCTACTCAGTGAGCAATCAGAAAGCCCAGACTCCCCTGCCTACAGCTGCTGGCCTTGGACAACTCCTCTTCTCTCTCTGGGCCTCATTTCTGTCCCTGTGGTGGATTCTACAGATGACCCTCGCAGATCTCACATTGTTCCATGTCTATTTTTAGTGCCTCAGTTTCTAAACTAAGAGCTTTTGCAAACTGTGTTGTGGGACAGCTGGGTGTTAATCCAGTGTTTATGTCATAACTCATGTCCGTGGTCCCAAAGCTCTCAGCATTGGTTGATTAATTGCAGCAGCGATCGGTCTGGCCGTCTCTGGCAAATTGCAATGGCTACAGTTCAGAGAGGTCCTTCCTGGCTGGAGGCCTTGAGGACTGGGGCGTGGCCAGGCAGCTGGAAGACAGATTCAAGTTGCAAGCCCAAAGAAATGCTTCCCTTAGAGGTAAGAGTCACTGAACTGCAGAAAACGGTTTCTGTAACTATGGGGCAATCCACCACGGCTTAACAGGACTCTTGATGGGTAAAAAGAATTAAATCATTTACCAGGCTGATGTGTTCACATTCATTCTCTCTCTCTCTCTGTGTGTGTGTGCCTGTCTGTCTGTCTGTCTCTCTCCTCCCAGCTCACTGAACCTTCCCTCCCTGCATCCCCTTTCCTTCCCAAGCCATCTCCTCCACCACCTTCTCTCTTACCATTAGGTTTCCTGCTCTCTGCATCTTTCCTGTTGCTTTCTTCTTTACCTTCCTTTTGTCTATGAGGATCACGAGGGCTGCAGTCCACCCAGCTGCAAGGAGAACACAACCCTTTAGAAATGTGACCTCATTTACTCTAATTCTCCCACTGCGGCAGGCCAGGGGCAGAGGTCACCCCCTAACCCCACCATTATTCCTGCTGGGAGTGATGAGATTGAGAGAGATGAGTTGTCAAAGTACACCCAACATGCCAGTCACTCATTCACTAAATATTTAATTTTATTTAAGTTTTAAAATAACTTTAAGATAATGCATGTACATTTTAAATTTGGAAAATATAAAAAAGAAAAAGAGGAACATTTAAATGAACCACAGTTGCCTCCTCCAGAGACAATCTTTCATAATAGTTTGCTTTATTTCCTCCCAGGATGTTTGTCTGGGATTTTTTGCCCACTGTGCTTACAGTGTATGTAAAATCTTGTCACCTGCTTTCTTCCATTTCATATTAAAACATAAGCATTTCCCTCGTGGTATTGTAAACTCTTTAAAAACATTTTTAAAGTTGCTTACACTTCACCCTGTTTTTTGGACATCTATAATTAATGGGACATAAATAATTAACACTGTGATGTTTCATTTTATGGGCAAAACGTATCCAGTCAGCGCTGTGTAGGGTTGAAGAGGGAGGCCTTGGAGGCTGGATCCCTGGGTTGGAATTTGGGTTCTGTTCATGCACTTTCTTTGACAAGGCATACTCACACAACCTTGGTAAGTTATGTGTCTCAGTTTTCACATCTGTACAATAGGACTGATAATAGTATTGCCCTCACAGGGTGGTTAAAATTAAATGAGAGCATTTATCTAAAGCAGTTAGAATAGTTCTTGGCACGTAGTACTTATTTGATAAATGTTACCTATTAGTGTTGCCTTAGGATGGATTCCCAGTAGTGGATTTACATTGGCCCTTGATATACAGTGCCAAATGGCTTTCCAAAAAAAAAACAAGCCTGTATAGACAAACCTACCATGATCCGAACTCGGGCCAACCTGATCCCAAGGCCCACGTTCTTTTTCCTAGTCACTTCCCAGAGTACTTCCTCAGTCAAAGGCTGGAATTTCTGCATTAATTGTTCTCTTAATGCACAAGAATCTGAAGACTGCTAAGACTAAGTGAAAGCATCTGGCACAGTGCCTGGCTCCTATTACATTATTTGAGAATATGAAGTGCATGTCCACTTCATAAATTTCATAGATGATTCGTTGAGACAATGCATACCATGCTCTTACCCACTGCCTGGCACGTGGCAGGAACTCAGAAAGTCTATTACCTATTTATCCATCCATCTGCCTGTTTATCTTCTTTCTGCCTGTTTATCTTCTTTCTGTCACCTATTGTACTTCTCTCTTGCTACTTTTCCAGAACCCAACCTGGCATAGCATACCTTCACTACCTTCACTATTAACATCATCATGGGCACAGCAGAGCCCTGCCATCATGGCATAGTCAGGGCCCAAAGTATGTTCTGGAATAACAGGCTTAGAAGCCAGAGGAAGAGGACTGATTACCAGGATGTAGATGAGAGATGGGACATAGGCTGCAGTGGAACCAAATGTGTGCTCACTGTGAGGCAGGGCCTTATGTGAGTGTCCTGAATGCTACTGGGACCACAGAGGACCGGGGACCAAGGAACTGATAACTACAAGTAGCTTGGCCTTTGAGAACTTATCCTTTGCCCCTTACACACACACACACACACACACACACACACACACACACACACACACAAACACCCCTTCCAAGGCTGGAGAAGAGAAGAGCTCTTGGGAGAGGGTGTTCTGGAAGATGGACACAGCAGTCTGGGAATCTCACCTCCTCACCTCATCTGTCATTTGTCTCTCTTCTGCCATCCCGGCTAGTCCTCAGAGTTACCTTCCCACTGCTCCTCCCACCCCACACCCATTCACTCTCCCACGCCCTTAGCCCAGCTGAGTCAGGCCAGGATCTTCAAAAGAAACATCAGGAAAATTAAGGAAAAACAAAGGGAAATAAACAAAGAAAGCACATGAAAATCCTCAGCCTTGGAGTGGGGCAAGTGCAGGTCCCCTCCCCAGCAGAGAACACGGGGCCACGTGCCACTGCAATTCCACCTAAGGGGGAATGCCGTCCAGAGAGGCTCTGCAGAGATTTTGAGGTTGTTACCTCTTTCTTCTTTTTCTGCTCCCTCATTAAATGTCCAGTCCCCTGGACAATGATGGGGATGAGTAGGGTTGCTGGGGAAGAGAGTGAAAAAGACTTTTAAGCCTTGATTAAAAACAACCTAATTGTACTGAGGATTAAAAGATAAAAGTGTTCAACACAGAGTTGGTGCCCAGAATGGGTCTCTCTTGCTTTCCCTGAGCTGAGAAATATAAAAAGTAGTTCCCTAGGAACATTCCCTCAGCATCAATAGCCCTTTTGCCTTCCAGTTCCTTGCCTCTCTAGACTCTGATCTGGGGGGAGGGAAGGGCCATTTATCTCACACAGACACATGCAGCAGAGAAGCATAAGGGGAGTGTTTTCCTACACACAGAGGGAGAAAAGCCTTTCCTCCGAAAGTCATCTCAGACAAGCACTTTCCATCCTATACACCAGAGAGAGAGAGAGAAAGAGAGAGAGCAGTCCCACACCCTGGACCATAGCAGGACCCCCTGCAGCCCCCTCCTGGCTGGCTGCAGATTCAAGGACAGGAAAAGGCAGGATCCTGCATTAACACCATATCTTTTCCCTTTGGCTTGGTATTGATCTCTGACTATATTTTCCAAGTTGGAAGTTACTTAACTTCTCTGGGATGCATTTTCCTCACCCGTAACCTGGGAATGATAGCTGTTTATGAGAATCAAATGAAAGAGTAGCTGAGCAGATACTTCAAAACTGTAGAGTGCAAGGCGGATAGAAAGCATTCTTATTCTTTCACTTATTTTCATTTTCATCATTACATCAGGTGAAAGACCCGATCAGTCTGTTTGCCACAGCTGATCATTCCCACCCCCATACCCCCACACCCCCACACCTCCCATGTACACTCATACACCTTTGCTCTAGAAAAATGGGTAAGTGCCGACCATGTAGGTTCCTCTGCCAGTGAGCCATGACCCCAAGGCAGCCTATGGATGCCAGAGTGGACGATGGTGGAGTTCTGAGCTGTGCAGTGTTCGGTTGCTGTGTCTGTCCACCTTATGCTTTGGTTCACCTCTTAGAGTTGCAATAGCTCATCCATTCTCCTTCCCAGGCTTGAGTGAATCTGTACATGGTGGGAGAGCAGGGAATTGGGCAGGACTGGTGCTGAGAACTCCTCACATCTTCTTTCCCTAACCTGAATCAGTTTGGTAATGTACCTCCAAAGGCCCCTCCCCCCACCCAAGAAGTTTAAGAGACAGACTATAGACCCTATTCCTGGGTAAGGGGTGGGGTGGGGATCTCCCTCTAATCAAAGGACCTGATTCAGAAGCAGTGAAAATCTCCAGGTTTCTCTCTCGAGTTCAGAGTTAAGAATTGGTTCTCACTACCTTCTTATATCTAGAAATCTGTGTAGACTTGACCGTGAGCTTGACTTGCAGGTGCTGAGCTCATTGGGCGGAGGCTAAAGCCTGCCTTCCCCCTTATGGGGAGCATCTCTTCCAATATGTGGCCTGCTGATGTAGCTACTGAAGCAGATCTCCCCGCACTAGGTGCCAATTTACATTCCTTAGGGACTACTGTGAGCAAATCAACCCCTTGTAGAAAGAGCTAAAATTTTGTGCATGAAAGAGCTTAAGAAGGGAGGTCCCTAGGTGGAAAGAAATTAGCAACTGGAGCTGACTCTAACAAAAATAGTTGAATTCTGCTTGGGGGATGTCAGAACAGAACAGGATATGAAGGCATCTCCTCCAAATTCACCCTGTGCCTATTCTGTCCCTTCTCTATATATGGACCTAGCTCTGGTCCCAGCTAGGACAACTGCTGTCTTCTCCAGGAAGCCTTCCAGGGCTACTCTGCCCCCACTGAGCTCTCATGGGCTAAACCTGGACATTTCTTTTTTCAACCAAGACAGTCAAGATAAGACAAAAGGGTATTTTTTGGCTTAAGAAAATTTCTTAGGAACTAAAGGCAGAATAAGATGGAAACAGACAGTATAAAAGCCTAGGAACTGAGGGGTTTGTGGCACTCAGCAGCATTACCCAGGGTCTGCAGAGTTTGCTCCCCTCCCTATGCCCTCTTATAGGTAGTATCAGCTTCACAGAAACAGGAGGCCCCAGCATTACCCTGACACCTCGCTTCTTCCCCACAACCAATCTCTCCTCTCTGTCCTGCCCCAGAAGTGTCTCAGGCCCATTTCTTGCTCCCCCTTCTGCTGACTCTACCTTGTTCGAGTTCTCACCATCTGTTTCTGGGACACTACTGTAGCTTCCTCATCAGTCCTCCAGCCTTGTCTCTTCACTCCAACCTTTCTACCCAGAATTTCCTCCTCTCCTCATCTTTAGAAAAACTCAGCTCAAATGTCACCTCTTCCAAGAAGCCTCCTGAGACCTCCCAGGCAGGGATAACTGTATCCTTCTTTGTGCACTTTTCACTTACTCTAGGATAGCGTTTATCTCAAGTGCTGGAATTGCTGGTGAACATGTCTATCTACCCCACCACCCTCGTGACAGCTCCTTCAAGGGCCTGGATTGTAGCTTACATATTGTATTCTCAGGGTCTAGCAGGGGTCTGAACTTCCTTACATAGCAGTAAATGCTTGATGGAGAAAGGAAGGGAGTGGGAAATGGAATGGAAACTTTGCATAGTTATAGATTTTTCAGTTCCTGAGCCACCTTCTATGAGTATATCTTGTGAAGGATAAAAAGTAATTTTCTGGAAGGAAACTCTTACTGTGTATTAGCCCACCATTCTCTGTCACACATGTCACATGGTGTTGATTGCCTGACAGTTTCTTTAAAGCTGCTAAGGAGGCTTACACTCCTAAGAAAGCAAAGGCCCAGGGAGATTAAGTGGCTGCCTAAGGTCACACAGCCCATTAATGACAAAGACCAAACTAGAACTCAGGTCTCTTCGTCCCCACGGCCAGGGCCCTTGACACAACACCAATGGCCTCTCTTCAAGTTTTCCCTCCAGGCAACAGCATATAATTATCAACATTAGTATTTGGAATTTATATGCGGCTTTTGCTTCACTGGCTTTTTTATTATCCTTTTGATTAGTAATTCGGTATGCAGCCCAGACATGGAGCAAAGCCAGGATAAGAAGGGAAGGCGCAGAAGGAGGCCGAGGCCAAGTAGGGGGCCATACGTCTCTGTGGGAGGGAGGCCAGAGGGGACCAAAGGTGCAAGAGGGAGCACCGACTCAAGAGAGTGTCTCATGTGTTGCGGGGGAAGGGGATGTCTGTACAGATGCTGTATGGGCCTCAGATGAGTTGTCTAAGAGCCTTCCCAGCTTCAGGGCTTCTCCTCTAATGAGGCAGGGGCAAGAAGAGCATGAATGTATGTAAGCCCAACAGGTTAAATACCAATACCAGCCTTGAGACAGAGTGCATGGCTTAGGGAATTCTTTGCCCAGCCCTGAAGAGGAGACCCATGTCCACTTGGATGGGGCATGGGGAGGTCCTGGCTCCTGCAGTGCATGCTGGGAGCTAAATGGAACTGCTCCAGATGCCCCATGTCATTTGGAAGTGAGGGATCCTGGAGCTCACCATTCAGCGTGCTGGGCCTCCTTGGATTGGGGGAGGGAGGACTCGCACTGCCAGGGCCCCGTCCCCAGTGCCGCCTTCCAGCCCCAGCTCCTGCTTCACTCTGCTCTAGGGTTTACTTTGGAGTCCCCTATTTACCTTCAGAAAATGAGAATACTCTCCCCTCCCAACCTCCTGGTACTGTGTGGTGAGACTCAAGACCGTGTGGGGGGCTTGAAAAATTGCCTCATACACTCATAACGCTCAAGGTAAGGAAGGGTATTCCCACACTGAAAAAGGAAACTGAGGCAGAGGGATGATAGAGGGCAGCACAATGGGGGAGGCAAACAGCCAGAAGACAAAGCTCAGGGGAATGCTCCCACTTAAGACCTATTTGGGGCCAATGTCACGTATGTCATCTCAATTCATCCTCATATGACCCCTATGAGGTGGATACAGTTCCCCCATTTTGCCAGTGAGAAACCTAAGGCTTTGAGAGGTTAAGTAATTTGCTCAAGATTATGCAGTTTGGGGAGCTCCCTGGTGGTGTGGTGGCTAGGCTTCGCCGTTCTTAATGCTGCAGGCTGGGTTCGGTTCCCAGCCAGGGAACTACCAAAAATAAATAAATAAATAAAAAACAGAGAGAGATTATGCAGTTAATAAGTGAAACACCAGGACCACAGCTTAGGCCCATGGTCTTTAAAGCCTCTGCACTGCCCAGCACAGCACTGTTATGGCCACATGAAGAGATTTAATCTCTGTGAACTCAAGGTCTTATGATTAAAATGGAAAATATATATATATATCCCACAGAGTTGTTTTTAAAAATTAAATGAGATTACATTGCTCAAAAACATAAAAACCCGGCGCGGTGTCTGATAAATAGTAAGCGCTCAATAAATGTTTTCTGTTTGTGTGTTTTTCTCTTTAGGACACATCAGTATTAAAACTCAGGACCTGGGAGCCGAGGAGCTCCAGAAAGGATTCAAGAAGCCCGAGGACCGCGCATCGCTTCTGGGGGAGCGCGGGTGCAGGGTGGGGAGGACTGCGTGAGGGGACTCAGCACCAGGAGCCCGAGAAGCCCGTTCCAGCCTCGTGCCCCTCGCTGCGCCGCCTCCTCTGGGCTTCCCCGGCTTCCCGCCCCGCCCCGGCCCACCCCACCCCGGAGCTGGGTCCGGAACGCCTGGTGGGCTGATTCCGGAGCGTGGAAAGGAGCACGGAGCACGGAGGCGAGAAGGAGGCGGCGGCGGGAGGCGGGGAAGAGGGGGGACCTTCCTCGCTGCTCTCCCAAGTCGGCGCGGTGCCGCCTCGGGCTGGGCTGAGGGCTGCGCGGCGGCGGCGGGGCCGGGCCAGGATGCGGGGCTCCCGGGACCACGCTGGGAGGGGCGAGCGGCGGCGGGGAGAGAGCGAGATCTGTCCGCGGTGCTGAAAAAGCGGCGGCGGCGGCAGGGACCCGGGGCCGGGGAAGCAGAGGCGCCCACCTGGGAGTTCCACCGCGGCCACGAGGCGGGGACGCCGTCGCTCACCGGTCCATGCCCGGTCCCCGAGCCCCGCAGAAGAGGCGGGACCGTCCTCGCCCGGACAGGTAAGGGGCCGTCTGGGGGCGCAGCAGGAGCGCAGAGCTAGGCACTGAGCCGGGATTGAGCTGGGAAGGGCCGTGGGATGGGGTGCTCCACCAGAGATGGAGCCAAGTCCATCCTCACCCCTTACACTACAGGCTGTGGATGCTGAGAGAGGCCTGAGGAACTGGGACCCAGACAGGCACCTGGGCACCCTGACTCCACGCCACTTGACCTGGACCAGGATCTCAGGCTGCTCTGAGACTCTCTGCCCACAGGAACACTGATGAGTCTCCCAGACTCCTGGTACCCAGTCCCTATCAGGGCTCTTCGAAGGAAATCTGAACCAGCTTCACTGAGCTTCCCTCCTCTCCTCCCCCAAGACTGCTAATCAGGGTGACTGGACTAGATATGGTCCCCCAATTCAAGACTTTTTGCCCTAGAAATGGGCCTTGGGCCAAGGGATGGGCCAGACCACTTTGAACTTATTAACCCATTTCTCCAGGGAAGGAAGGAGGTACCAGAAGATTTTTTTCTGTGGCCCTCTTGACTCATGGAAAGAGGCTGGTTTTGCGTCACACTGCTTGGTGCATGAGGACAAAGAGTGGGGGAACCTGAGTCCTGTTTTCTATTATGTGCCTGAATGCTGGTGACCCTAGACAGAGCCTCTGGTTTGGAGCCCTTCCTCTCTCTCTGGCAAGAGTGAGCTGAATGAGCTCATGCAGGCCTGCAAAGTGCTTCCAGTTCTTCAGAGTAGAGTTCTCTGAGTGCCAGGGTGTAGCAATCAAAATAAAACTGCAGAGAGGAAGACTAGCCTATTACTGTGGCTAACCACTGCTTTATCCCCATCCTCTCATCCCAACACTACTTCCCCACCCCCAGTGGTAGAAAGAGCACAAGACTAGATTTCCTTGGCTGGGTGCTGGCAGCTTTTGGCTTTAGGCTAGTTACTTGAGCTCTCTGAACCTCAGTTTCCTCATCCCTAAAGTGGGGATAAAATAGCTGCGCTGCTCACCTCAGAGAACTGCCTTGGGACTCAATGAAACAACATACCTGATTGAAGGTTTGTCAACTGTACATCACCATATTGTTCCCACCCACCAGCCAGGCCTGCAGGCAGTGTCCTGATCACTGACACTTCTACCCCACTTTCTCTCAGCCTAGTCATGGCTCCCTTTGTCCTTGGCCTCCCTGGGGTCCTAGAGTCAGTGAAGCTCAACTTATAAATCTAGAGGAGCTAAAAGTGTTCCCTCCTGCTTCTCCTCTTCCATCATCACCTATGGAAGACAATATAGGGTGAGAGTCTGGCTCACAGTTTTTATTTTTTCCCAACAATCACAGATCTAGGGAAACAGCTCCTTGAAGACAAGGATTGTGTTGTTTTCATCTCTTTGCCTCCCTCCACACCTCCCCTCCCCCATAGCACCTGGAAGATAGTAATTGGGTGTAAAATAAGAGAATGAAGTATTATTATCTCAGAATAAAAACATTTGACTGGAAGTCAGGTGCCTTGTGTTCTAGTCCCAGATCTGTCAATGACTGTCTCAGGCAGTTCCTTCTCTGTAAGCTTTAGTTTTCTCATCTGTAAAAGAGGGTTGAGCCAAATGAGTTTTAAGATTATGATGCCCTGATGTTCTGAGAGCTGTCCTGAGCTCACAAATCCCTCAGTTCTCCTTGAACACAGGATATCAGCTTCATAAACCTGGTTTGAAGAGTAAGTTAATGTCCTTTTAGTGATGAATTGGATTTTATTAATGCAGTGGAATGGAGTAATGAGAATCAGGAAAAGACATTTATAGTTCCAGTGTTTTCTTAAGATCCCCTACTCTTCCTTATTTTCCTAGGAAAGCTATGTATATGTACAGAGTTGCTGAGCTGGGAGGGTCCCTTCCTCCAAGCCAAGAGCCCAGGAAAGCACTCCCCACAATATCTTTTGTGAGTAGTCATGGGTCAGGGACCCAGTCCTTGGCCATCTCCTCCCAAGGACCCTGTCTGACTTAGATCCCCCTCCTGAGATCACTGGAGGAGAGGACAGTCAGGAAAGATCCATATCTGGGGAGAGCTTGTTCATATATAAAAACAAAACAAGCTTCTCTGACAATAATTTTCCTCAACGGTGGCAGGCCCGGCTTATGTTCAGAAAAACCTTAGCTAATTGGATCTTGGGTAGAACTGAGTAAGCCGTACCAGTGACCTCTCTTTCTTGCCCACCACCACCCCTCCCCCATGTCAGCACTTTCTGGCTCCCAGCTGTTGATGCAGCACTTGCAAGAATCAGCTCTTCAGAGTTAATGGACAGTCACTAACCCTCATAACAAAGTGACAGCATCAGCGGCAACAGCAAGCCTAGAGAGGGGCTTTATTTTCTGCAAGACTGGTCTGTGGGAGTGCTGGCCTGCTGCTGGGGCTAGAACCATGCACCACCCCTCCTTCTGCAGCTATCTGAGTGGACACCCAACCCCCAGAGCTGTCATGGTTCAGGGCATCTCTGGTCACTCAGATGTTCTCCCTCCCTGGCAGACACATCTGGCTTCTCTCCCAACCAGGGAAAACTACCCACTGGCTACTTCTTATGTTCCCCTCTTCTCCCTCCCTCCTGAGATTTCTACCCTGACCCCCTCTGCAAGACCTCAAATGGAAGAAGGGAACCAACTCGGCACTTGATTGGGCGATCTTGGTTATCTGGGGCTGGGGGCGAGGAGGATCTGAGGAAGAGATAAATGTCATTAAGAAATGATGTGTGTGGAAAAAGCGTGTGTGTGTGTGTGTGTGTGTGTGTAAGAGAGAGATTAAAACATTGGAATATACACATGCAGGTCCCTTCCCCTGGGTGGCACACACAAAATGACAGAGGCAGAGAATCAGAGAATATCAGAAAATATCTACAAATCATTCATTACCTTAAAATTCCAAGGCCAACTCATTTGTGCATCCTAGAGGGACTTCCAGCCCCAAAGTACACCACCACTCCAGGGGGAAAGAAGCAGAAAAAACAGGCTTCACTTTGGGAAGAAGAAACATTCTAGTTGTTTAAACCTTTGGCATTTTCCTTTCTCAGGCTTGGTGGGTATCCTGCCTAGAGCAAGGTCCCTTCTGCTATGAGCCAGGGGACAACAAAGATCTTATCCCTGCTCTTTGTATCCAGGTTTTCTCTCCTCTTGCCTCCTTCTGTATTCTCTTCTTCCTCCTCCCTGCAGCTGCCACAACCCGCCTTCCATCCCCAAGCAACCAAGCAAGAAGTGAGGGCCCAATTCTCCACCTCCCCATTAGGTGTGGTGTCTTCCACCATCAGATGCTGTTTGCTTCTAAATGGTTGGGAATGAGCTGCTTCAGTGGAGAGACAGGTTGTTTCAGTGCGAACAAAGATCTGATTTCTGCCTGAAAATAGACTAATTTGAGTAGTGGTGCCACCATCCCAATCTTCTCAGCAATTTTCACCCTTGTCAGCTACAGTCCCATCACCCAAGCAGGTGCATTATGCTCTGCAGGAGAGGCCAGTCCAGCCCATGGGAGCTCAGGATGGCAGTGCACAGAAAACAAGGTAGACTTTTGTTCCCTGGAAGACAGCACCTTAGAAGCCTTCCATGGAAGCTGAGATGTATTCCAGCTATTTCTTTCTCTCTTTCCTGGGTTCCCTCCTCCGCCCTCTTCTCTCCTCTCCTTTGTTCTTTTCTGTAGGTTCTTCAATAATTCTCAGATCTCTCTCCATCCCTGACCACTACTACCCAGGGTTTCAACTCCATGTATTTAATTGCCAGGTGGAGCTTCTATCCTAGTATCCCAAAGCCATTTCAAGATCAAATTCATCCACTCCTCTTTCCCATCCTGCTCAGGTGTGCCCGTGCATGTGCGTACATGTGTATGTGTGTGTGTTTCATTTTTCTAGCTCTGTACTTGATAAACCTTTTCAGTATGATTTTTTTTTTTTTTAGTTTAGCTCAGGAAACACATTCTACTTTTGCTCTTTTAATTATTATTTTCCTCCAGGCTTTCTATTGTGTCTTTCTGAAACTCCTATTAGATGGATGTTGGATCTCTGGGATTCTCTTCCATATCTCTTAACTTTATTTCATACATTCCATCTTTTGGTCTTTTTGCTTTATAACTTGGGGAAGTTTAGTTCATTAGCTTTTCCTTTTACATTAAAAATTTAGTCTTTAACCATGTCCATTCTATTATCCAGTCTCTCCATTGAATTTTTGAAAATTCAGACAACTATTTTCAATTTCCAAAATATTGTCATGTTCTTTGATTGCTCGTTTTTCATAGCAGCCTATTCTTGTTTTATGGATGCAACATCCTCATATCTCTGTAAGAATATGAATTCAAAATAATGGTTAAAGTCTTTTCTGTAACTTGGATGATTTTGGTCTTATTGGGTCAATTGTTCTGTTTATTTCACCCTTCACTTTTATTTTGATGCAGTCATGGTTCTCTGTTGTCTATTCAGACATATGGATAAAGGAAGGTACTGGCTGACATGGCAGCTGGTGCGGATTTCCTCGGAAACTGGGTGTGTTTGTTTCCTTAACAGGCTTCTCCCTCCAATGGGGATTGTTCTTACCTCCGGTGTTTGGTGCTGCAGGTTTCTCAGCATTGATTTCTTCTCCAAGGAATTTCACCGGCTCTTTAGATCTCAGAAGTTCCACAACATTTTTGGTCCACTGGTACCACTCTTTTCTTTTTCCAATTTTGTTATGATTTCATTCTTTTAAAAATATATGCCCTGTCATTTTAATAGATACTTAAGAAAATGAAGAAGTGATCCTTTGTGCTCAGGCTGCCTTCTTGAACCAGCAGCCTCCCCTTAGATTTTCTGTCTCAACTGGTGGCATCAACTTCTACTTCGCTAACAAATGCAGAAACCTGGAAGTCATTCTTGGCTCCTTCCTCTCCCTCACTTCTGGTCAACCACCAAGTCCCATTTATTTAGCCTCCTAACTACTCCTGAGGTATGACTCTTCCTCTTCATCTGTTTTGCCATAGATCAGGTTCAGGTCCTCATCCTCGCCTGCCTCCATTTTTACAATCGTCTGTTTACAGGACGGCTAGCCTCCAATTCATTCACCTCAAATTTGTTCTATCCACTGCTGCCAACCAGCGTGCTCTAAAACACAGGTGTGGCCATACCACTTCTTGCTGCAACTGCCATTGACTCCCCACTGCCCACAGGAAAAAATGCTTCTGGGTATGGAGTGGAAGACCTTCCCCCCATCTCCTGCCTCATTCTATCAATACCAAACTACCTGGGCCTCCCCTCATTACCACTACCCCATGCTTCTGTGCTGTTTCCTCTGCTGAAAATGCCTTTCCTTCATTGTCTTTCTTTAAGACTCAGTTCAGACATCACCTGCTCTGAAGGCCTGTCCTAGTTCCCACCATAGCCTCCATTGCCACCCCAAGATAAGAGTCCCTTATCAGTGTACCACAGTGTAGCTGCTAACACAACTTACTCTATTGTATTGAAATTTTGTGTTTGTTAGCCTGTATTCCTCACCCCTCCTCAAAGCAGGTACCATTTCTTGTTTGTGTTTACATTCCAAGAACTGGTGTGAAGCAACTGCTCAAGAAGTGTTTGCTGTGTAGAACTAGATGTGTCTCGACCAGATATGCTCCATCTATCCCAGATCCTGGAAAGTACTTTCTTATGGGGGAGCCTCAGCACACCTAGCTCACTCATTTGCTCATTCATTCATGAGAGGAAGTGTTACTGAGTGCCCACTATATGCCAGGCAAGGGGCTGCAGGGATGAGAAAGATAGACACAGTCCCCACCCTCTTGAAGCTCACAGTCTGGTGAGGGAGAAAGACACTAATTAAAAAATCACACATACATAAGTAGACACTATGATAAAGCTCTTTGAAAAGAAGAGCTGGAGACTGGAGAGCTGATAAGCATGGAACCTAAATCTAGACAGGAGGTAGTGATGCCCTCCCTGAAAAAATGACTTTCGAGCTGGGGGCTGAAGTATTCTGATGGAGTGGAAACAATACTTCCAAGAAATGCTGCTACAAAGTGAAGGAGAGAGAGAGAGGACAGGAGCTGAAGGAGGAAAATGGCATTGAGGAGGAATGTTACAGTTATCTCTTGCTGCCTAACTGCCCCAGAACTTAGTGGCTGAAACAAAAGATACTTTATTATTCCTCAGGACTTTGAGGGTCAGAAATTCATTCAGGGTCGAGCTGTGTAATTGATTATTCTACTCCGTGTGGCACAGACAGAGGTCACTGATATTCAGCTGACAGATGGACTGGTTTAAAGAGTTCAAGATAGCTTCACTCACATGTCTGGCATCTTGAGGATGACTGAAGGCTGGGCTCAGCAGGCTCCATCAACAGGAGCATCTACACACATGGCCTCTCCAGCATGCTGGCGTCCGAGTAGTCCAAGTCATACAGGGCAGCTCAGGATGCCAAGACTGAGTGTTCCAGCAAGCAAGGTAAAAGATGCATGACCTTGTGTCATCCAGCCTCTGAAGCCATGTAGCACCACTTCTGCTGTGCTCTGTGGTTAAAGCCATCACAAACCTACATAGACCCTCATAGATCCTCAAAGGGAGAAATGTTAAAGTAGTCACAGCCAGGTTTTACAGTAATCACAATTGATTAATTTTCTAAGCAAGGAAGACTATAATATATTTAAGTGCCGTTAGGAAGGATTAGGATTAGGAGCTGTTGAAGACAGAGGAGAAAGAAAAAATTATCAACTGTGTTAGCTTCCTGAGGAGGCAAACTGTAACAAAGAAAGATAAATTCCCCATTTTCCCTTGACTCTGACTCTGCCAGCTTCCCCCACCCCCTTGCGCCTCCACCCATCTCTGCCCAACTCTTTCTTAACTACCAGGTGCAGCAAGCTATAGCCATGACCCCAAGCTGACTTGGTGGCTCTCTTGCTTACAGTCCAGAAAACATCAAATCCAGCCCCATGCCATCTACAAACAGCCACCACAGTCACATGTCACAGTTTGCACAAGACTTTACATATTATCGGACTAGAGGGTAGTCTAGCGCTTATTGTTAAAGATTTCACCTTTTCCCTGGATTTTAATCATTTATATTTAATCTTCTGCCCTACTAGGAAGTTCTTGCTTTTATCTTTCAGGTAAAGGCAATCTCTTGTTGTACTAAGAGATAGCAGTGAATAGGTCAGCTTCTCCCAGTGGCTCTGTATTTGTATGAATCCAGACTTTAAGTTTATCTAGACAGCCACTCCTGGGCCCTGGGCTGCTAAATCACCCCAAATCTCTTAATCTTTTCTTAAAGTTCTTGTCTCTCATTCTCTTCCCTCAGGTTTCTGGTTTTAACTCATTCAAGGGCAAATCCTCACCACTCCCTCACCCCCACCGTTTATCATGACCCTCTGCACACCAGTGGACTCTGAAAGGCGTAGTAATGAGAGCTCAGACTTTGGACTCAATTAAACCTAGGTTCAAATCTAGCTCTGTCACTGTTTAATCTTGGGCAAATTATTTAACCATTCTGAGGATCAGTTCCTTCATCTGAGTAATGGGAAATAATAATAATATCCAGCTTCATGTGGTAAATAATAGGTGTTACAATTTTACAGAGTTCTGCTAAGGGCTGGTCCCATCCCAAGGATATGACCCAACTTCTGGTCACACATCATACTGCCTCCGGCCTCTTTTTAGCAGTGTTCATGATGCTTCTTCCCAGGTACTTCAGAGCCCACCAGGTACTGTGTGCAAAAAAACAAACTCCAGGGCCCACCCCTGCAGCTAACCTGGAGAATTGGATGCTGTTCAGGCTGGCACGAGTCCTGGTCATACAGTCTTGAGTCAAATGAGGCTCTGCTACTCTCCAGCTCTGTGATCTCAGAAAAACCTATTTAAACTCTCTGAGCTGCAGTTCTCCCACATGTAAAAGAGGATGGATTAAATGAGATGCTGCATTCGAAGTGCTTGGCCTGGTGTTCAGCACAAAGCTAACACTCAATAAACAGTAGCTGACACATAGTGGCCACTAAAGCACGGTGACTTTGGAGTGGTATTTCCAAGGGTCATGTCCAGATCAACACTCACCAGCCACAAACGTGGGCACTTTTAACTTTCTTATGCCCCATATTTTTCTGTAAAATGTAGACAATGATGGCACAGACTTCATAGAGCTACTACTGTAAGAATTAAATGAGACAATACATAGCATTTATGTATTATGTGCCTGGGACACAGTAACAACTTAATAAGTATGAGGTATTATTATTATTTCATTCTTTTACTTTGAACATTTTCATATTTTCATATTTAAGGTACATTGCTTATAAGCAACATGTAGTTGGACTTCGTTATTTTAAAATCCAGTCTTTGTCTTTTAAAAAAATCAGTTTTGGGGGGTTTCCCTGGTAGTATAGTGGCTAGGCTTTGGCGCTCTCAACATCACAGCCTGGGATCGATTCCCAGCCACGGAACTACCCCCCCCACACCAAAAAAAAAAAAAATCAGTTTTGAAACAGTCACAGAGGTGTAAAGGACACCATAGGGAATATAGTCAATAATATTGTAATAACTATGTAGCATGTCAGATGGGTACTAGACCTAATGGGGTGATCACTTCATAAGTTATACAAATGTCTAATCACTATTTTGTGCACCTGAAACTAATGTAATATTGTATGTTAACTGTAATTAAAAAATAAATTTAAAAACATAGAAGGCAAAAAAATTAGTTTTGACATACAAGTAATTAATGTTAAATATACAATTCAGTGAGTTCTGTGAACTACATAGTCATATAACTACTACCACAACCAAGCTATAGAAGAGCCCCATTATCCAAGAGTCCTCATGCCCCTTGATAGTCAATCGCCTTCCCCGACTCCTGGCTCCTACCACCACTGATCTGCTTTCTGTCACTAGAGTTTTGTCTCTCTTGAATTTCATGTAAGTGGAATAATTTACTGTGTGACAATCTTTATCTTTTTATGGGCAATTTTATTCTGTTCAATTTAATGTAATTACTGGTATAGTCGGGCATAAGTTTAACATCTTACTATTTGTTTTCTATTTGTCTCACCTGTTTAATTTTTTTTTTAAATCTTTTTTGTTTTGTCTCATTTTGGATTAGCCAAATATTTTTTATTATTTCATATTCCTCACCTATTAGCTTACTGGTTGCATACTTCTTTACTATTCTTTGATAATTAGAGCAGTGGTTCTTAAAGCGTGGTGCCTGGACCCACAGTGTCAACATCACAGGGGGACTTGTTAGCAGTGTACATTCCCAGGCCCATCCGGAGTCATAGACGGTGAGGGTGCAAGCCAGGAGTCTGGACTTAACGGGACCTCCGGGTGGTGCTGATGCACACTCAAGTTTGAGAACCGCTGCCCCGAGACAACTTCTGCTTCTGGGGGACAGTCAGGCTGAGTGAAAGTCACCTTAATCCAATTCAGGAAGGAGCTGATGCAGGGCCCGGTTTCTGTCTGGTGTCTGATTTGCTCCTACTCCTGGAGGTAGTCCTAAAGAGGTCCCAGTTGAAAACCAGAGGTATTTCCTGGGGCCCCACCTCCTTAACAGGTGCTGAACTCCAGTTTTTCTCCCCAGTCTTAGATGCTGCTGGAAGAAGGAGAAAGTGGTGCCCAGCATCAGGCTCACCTCTCCGTGTTTCTCTTTCCTGTGGGATCTTGGTGCCTCGACTCCTCAAGTTGTTGCTCCCTTGGTGATGCTGTGATGCTTTTATATTTTTCCTTAGTTTTTCTAGTTATTATTGGCAGGTTTGGTGTGACACAAATTCACCTGTCACAGCCAGAAGAGGAAGCCCCCATCCTATTGTTATTCTGCCACTAGAATTACAGAGTCAAAATGAGCATTAAGAACAGTTCAGTGTCTGGCACATGACAAAAAGCTCAGTAGTGTTATTATTCTTCTCTCCCAATAGAATCCCAGGGTCATATTGAGCTGAGCTGTTAAAAATCAACCCCTTTTTACCATTTCCATGCACTTTATAGATAAGCAAACTGATATTACCCAGCCTGATTGGACTCCACTACAATCCAACTCTTGCGGGAGGCTGTAATTGGACTCCAGTGGATTCCTGGGTGGTTTTCTGTCCCTGGCCTGGGAGGTGGTAGGGTGCTCTCCATCCTCAAATCAGGGACTGCAAAACCTTAGGGCCCAGTTCAGTTCTCAGCTCATAAGAAAACAAGCCAAGGGCTGTGGCCTCACAGATTCACCTTTTCTCCCTTTCCTCTTGTAGGGCCCTGACCTCTAGCCCCAACTGCACAATTTGGAGCAACTTTCTTACCTTCAGAATCCTGGACATCTCATGTCTGTACTACAGAGCAAAGTGCACACACGCACACTATCTCTCACATAGCCGTGCTCACCAGCAGGTATACAGGCACTTAGTACTGAATGTACAGTAGGCACACACAGTCCAGGGTAGACTGAGGTAAAGATGGAAATTGCTCTGCTTTGAAACTAGTGCCTTAGCCCAAGAAACAGTGAGAGGCAGCCCTATGCAATAGGCCAAAAGGTCAGGCCAGGCCAAGGACAGAGAGGGACCTGCCACCCCCTCCTCCTGGTCAGAACTTAGTGCTGGGTCCCCAAGATCAGCTCAGTGAACTCCTGTGTGACCCTAGCAGGTTATGGGGAAAGTATGACCTGTTAGAGAACTGTGACCCTTGGCTGCTGCTATGAGCAGGTGCCACAGCCCCTAGCTTTATGGAAGTGGAGAGGCACGCGCATGTGTATATGTGTGTGTGTGTGCGCACAGGTGCGCATGCCTGTATGGGTGTTTCAGGGTGGCCTTTGATGCTGTGTTCAGTCTCTAAACCCAGAAGGAAGCCCTCCAACCTGGAGAAGTTTTAAAATGATTTTAGATAATTTGGCTCAGAAGAAATCCATGCACTTAATTTGTTCTGGTTTAAAAGTAGTACATGCTCACTGTAAAAAATAAATGTGGAAAACCGAAAAAACAAGGTGTAAAAAAGAAAATGAAAAAACACCTGTGTTTCCACCCCTGGAGATAATCGCTGTTGACATTTTGCTGGAGTTGAGATTACATGCACATACCATTTTCCTTCCTGCCTTCTCACCGAATCTGCAGTGAACATTTTCTTATGTCATTCCTCTTTGTAAAACTGTTCAAAGCCTTGTACCATCTTGTACTCTTGTGCCATAATTTATTTAACTTGTCCCCAATTGTTGGACATTCAGGTGGCTTTCAGTTTGTCCCTCTTGTGGAAAACCCAGGACCAGACGTCTTTGTACATTAAGTGCTGAGAAGACTGCCCAAAGGCATAGTGTGTGTGTGTGTGTGTGTGTGTGTGTGTGTGTGTGTGTGTTAGGGGGTACAATCCAGAAAAGGTTGTGTGACTTGGATTCCAGAAGCTTAGCTGGGTGAACTCTAACCAAGAGAGGGTGGTTGGCAAGAGCAGGAGAATGATCTGGGTCCTGCTGCCCCTGCCTGCCCTAAATAAGAGCCATGCCAATGTCCCCACAGTTTTCAGAACCCCAGGGCCTGATTCTTGGCCACAAGTATCTTTCCTTACTTCTCTGGAAGATTGAACAGGTGACTTGCCAAGGCCTCCTGGTGAAGCAGGGCAGAGAGCAGAGGTAAGTTTGATGCATACATCTGCTCTAAGGACCCTGAGGCTGGTCTTCCCCACCCCACCCCTGTTGAAAGGCCCTCAAGGACCCTCAAGGCTATAAGTAGAGTGGGCATAAAGTAAGACCAGCTAGAGGAGAGGCTGCGGGACCTTTGGGAGCCATGTTCTAGAATCCCAGAGGGTGGGTAAGACAGGGGACTTTCAGGGCTGGGACTGGGGCAGCCCAGGGGGAGTTGGGAAGCCTGAAGACTCCATGGCTCCACTGTCCATCTGGGAAGTAGATATCTTATATTTCCTTTACCTTCCTCAACCTGTTCTGAAGGTCCATGGTGGGGAAGGAGATGACTCTGCACCTCACTGAGCCCTGAGCATGCTCATCTATCCCTGACTCTTGAAAGAGGGCAAAACATTGGGGTGGAGTCACACTTCCATGAGGCTCCTTGAGACTATGGGATCATGCAATGTTAGTGCAACCATTGACATCAGTGACCATCCAATCCAAACCCTCTTGTTACAGATGGGTTAATTGAGGTGCCAGGTGAAAAAGCTAATGGAGGTAGACCAGAAATGCAATCTTGTGTGCCTGACTCCCAAACCTATGTGCCTTATGGTCACATGCCTTTCAACTCCACAACTGTAGGTCACATCTGCTGGTGCAGAGGATGTCATGAAACTGCCCTTGGGGGTCAGAAGATACCAGTCCTGCTGGCAATCTGCTCAGAGGAGCCCAGACACTAGCCTAGCCCAGCAAAGCCTCTGTTGTGGGCATTTCCAGCTGCCCAACTGCAGAAAGGAGCCCTTCCACATACCTATAATCAGGAGGGCTCCTTGCATTTTTTGACCCCTAGAGAGGAAGGAGGAGAGAGAAATTGTAAAGCCCGTGCATTTGTCAGCCCTGGAGAGTGCTGACCCAAGCTCCACCCACTCCCTAGCCTGCATGCTGTCTCTGCATGTAGAGCAGCTTTTGCCACAGTTGGTGACAGCCCAAGTGGAACTTGCAGCTGGTTTTTGTGCCAACCGGGTCCCCAGGCACATGGCAGCCCTCCCTGAGCAGTCCCCACAAGACAGTGTTTCCAGTACCATCTGTGCCCTCCCTGGATGAAGAGTTGGACACCTGGGCCACAGGCCCTATTTTGCACCCCTCCAGGATTCTTTGTTAGGCATTCTTGGAGTCCCAGGCTGCACCTCTCAGGGGCTCAGAGCCTGAGGCACCGGCATCCTCCTCCTGCTCCTTTGCCCCCAGGCAGGCAACAGCTCCCACCCTACACCCCCCTCACAGCAGGCCAGCCAGGGAGCGTGGCCTCCCATTGACATACCCTCAATACTTGGCCCTTTCCCTCCCCTAGTCCTGTCCTAGGCCCATGCTCTGTCTTCAGGTTTCCCAAGCACAAGCTTTCTAGACTCCAGCCATTTGTCTTGGGACAGAAGTAAAAATGACCCTTTGCCAAGCCTTGGCTATGAATTATTGATGGGGAGTGGGACAGGAGAGGGGGCCTAGATAAACCTAGCCCTGGGGGCAGAACTATCTCCCGGTTTCCCCTTTACCATTAGGCTAGAAATGGCAGGTGAAGACTTAAGCCCAGAAGTAAGCCAAGCAGCCACCCCAGCTCCCTCACCTGTAACCCACAAAGCACTTATATCTCAGCCATCTCTTTGGATCCTCAAAACAAGCATGGATTTTCATCTGCACCTGGCAGGTGAGGAAACCCAGAAGGGCATGAAAATTTGCCTGAAGTATAAGGCCAGGACTGACTCTCTGATCTTTGGATTATAAATCCAGGGCAAGACATGCCCCTGTCACCTTCCAGCTTCATGATGTACCTGGGAGGGGGAAACCCGGGTCCCCAGGGCCACCTGGCCTGCCCCTCCTCTCTCTCCATACTCTAGTTCTACCTGACACACCCTACAGTGTGTGTGAGTCTCTTGCAGACACACTCAAAGGCTACCTTTTCCTCCGTCAGCCAGGTCTGAGCACCTGGGGTGCGCCCTTCCCAGGTAGATAGTAGGTACTTGGGGCTGGCTGGAGGAGGAAGAAGCAGCCCCCTTGAGTGTGTCCACACTTCCAGGTGGGATGTGCAAGTCCAGACCTCAGCACTCAGGAGGCCCTTCCCAAAGTCACCATTTGCCTTAGAGGGGATATTCGCTTAAGGTATATCCACCTAAGACCATACTTGGGGAGAAGCATCTTCTCCCAGGAAGAGCTGACGGCTGTTAGCATGTGGCACGTGCAGAGGTCTGAGCTAAGTGTGGTCCCACCCAACCCTAGAACAAACCCTCCCTCATCCCAGTATCCCACCTAAGTCCTGTCGGTATCTCCTGAGGCCCATCTCCTTTTCTCCATTTCCTCATCTTGAGTCTCAGTTGTCCTCAGCTGACCCAAAGCCATGGAACAGCCTAATGTTGTCACACTCAGCCCAGCCCTCTCCAAGCCGTTCCCCACGCACAGCTATTGAAAGGCTTCAGGACGCAAATCTCATCCTATGACCCTGCCGAGAGCCCTGAAGTCCCCTTAGACCTAAAAGGGGCTGTATGTTCTGGCACCATACCCCATCACACACCTCCTTCTAGAGCCTGAGCCACACCAGCCTCAGGCTCTCAGACCTACCATCATTTATCCTGCTTCTGCGTGAAATGTCTCCCCTCCGCTCGCCTTGTCAGCTCGTCTGCTTCCTTCAGGTCTCAGCTCCAAAGGCGTCCCTGCGCCTCTGTGTGCGTTCTGTCAGTCATGGCTTCTTACCCGCCTGCTGCTCTTCTCCTTCAGGGCAGCCATCTTCTCCACCAAACGGTAAGCTCCGTGGAGATGAAGTGTGCATCCTTCTCCCTCTTCCTGCTTTTCTCGCCATTATAGCCCCAGCATCTGCCTGGCATAGTGCTTATACTCGATAAATATGTGCTGACTAGATAAATGAATGAACCAGTTCTGTGAGATAAGTATTGCTGCTATCCCCAATTCACAGACAAAGAAATGGAGAAGTGTCTGAGAAGTGGCCAGCACAAGGTCCCACAGCTGGCCAGTGGTAAAGGCAGGGTCTGAAGCAAGTCAGCCTGCAGAGCCTGTGCTCCTAACCACTTCCAGTCCTACACCCGGCTCCCTGGTCTCAGTGTCTGTCTATCTGTCTGTCCTGTGCTCCCAGCAGGTTCTCTGAGGACTGCTCGGCTAGCCCAGGTTCACCTCCCTGGAGTTGCCCCCAGAACCATGGAGAGACTGAGTGAACTACAAAACCCACTGCTGCCCCGGAGCCCAGCC
Organism: Lyroderma lyra; assembly: GCA_004026885.1. NCBI lineage: Eukaryota > Metazoa > Chordata > Mammalia > Chiroptera > Megadermatidae > Lyroderma > Lyroderma lyra. The sequence continues at coordinate 61,348 of PVJL010005171.1, forward strand.
CACCTCCATGGCCCCTACCCCTACCCCGAGGCCTCACCCAGCTGGTCATACCAGGAGAAGCTGTACTCCTACCTCCTGGGAGGCGCCGGCCCCACTCGAGCCCATCAGCTCCTGGACCCAGGGTCCCTGCAGCTGGCCGTGGAGGCCTGGTACAGGCCCAGCTGCCTATTAGGGAGGGACAAAGTCAAGGAGCCCAGGGCAGGCAGTTGTGAGACCAGCTTCACAGAGAGCAGGCAGCCCCAGGCTGGGCCCACGGAGCCATCCACAGAACCTGGCCACGCGGAAGAGGATGTCGCCATCCAGACTGTGTCTTATGGGATTCAAGAGGAGCTGCAGGGCCAGGAAGATGACCAGGAGGAGGAGGAAGAGGTGAGTACATGTGTTTAAAATATAGGGAGTTCCCTGAAGGTGCAGTGGCTTGGGGCTTAGGCGCTGGCGCTGTCAATGCTGCGGCCTGGGTTCGATTCCCAGCCAGGGAGCTACCCACATACCAAAAAAAAAAAAAGGCAAAAAATAAAATAAAATAAAATACAGATTCCCAGGCCCCCATCCAGGTATTGAGGTTAATTGGATCTGGCTTGGGGCCTGGGAATCTGTATGTTGCCAAGAAAGGCACTTCTGACACCAGTGCTATTCGCGCTAGCTTGGGTTGACTCAGTATTTTTTTACAAGAGGACGAATCCACTTCATTTACTTTCAATAAGCTGAAACCCTCGAGGGGTACCGCATGACGTGGGTTCCGTGTCCAGTGGCCTTAGGAGGAAGGTTGCTTCAGAATTGGGGGTGAGCCACGCCGCGGTTTCCATGAGCGTGCGTTACCTGTCCCCATACCCCGGTCGTTTCGTTCCGACTGCCAGCAGGGCTCGCCGTGTTGTTGTTTGCCTTGTGCACATCACAGGCTGACGTCCCATTTTAAATGGAACAGAAAACAATGGCACGGACCCATTTCAAATGGAGCGTAGGGTCAGCTCAGTCTCGTGGGGCTAAATTCAAGGTGTCAGTAGGCTGACCACACGCACCGCTTGAAATGAGACGGCAAAAACGGCCTTGGACCACAGCCTTCCAGACATATTTGTCATTTTAGAAGTCCTCTTCCCAGCAGGCCTTCCCAGGCTCCAAGACGGCAGGAAAATGTGACTATTTAATTTTTAAGTAGCATTTCTTGTTCTTGCTTTCTTAATTACATGAGTAATTTATACTTAATACAGAAAATCACTAGAAGATAACATCATTATTTTAGTGGATGATCTTCTAGTCTTTTTTTATTCATGTGTTTTTCCACCCTACTTTCCAAGAGAGATCTTGCTGTACCTAGTTTAATAATCTGATTTTTCTCTCTAAGCAACGTATTTCAGCATTGCTCCATGTAATTGAATCTTTTTTACAAGGCAGTTTTTAAGGGTTACCTGGTATTCCATTGTAAGTTTTTCCATCAGTTATTTACTCATCTCTTGGTTCATTGGGTATTGAGATTGTTTCTAATCTTCCACAATTACTGTCTGACGATGAACGTGCCTGTACACATATACTTGCACTCTTTCCTTGTGATAAACCCCTAAAGATGGAATCAGTGGGTCATTGTTAAGGCTTTTGGTAGCGTGCTGAGCCCAACCCACACTCCCATCGACAGACTCCCGTCTGTTGCCCCACATCATTACCACTGGGGGATCCTGGGCCTTGTCACAAACCCTACTCATGTTTTACAGAGTGATACAACCTCAACAGAGAGTGAGAGTGAAGACCACTTCTTCACGCTGCCCCCCAGGGACCACTTGGGGCTAACTATCTTCTCCATGCTCTGTTGCTTCTGGCCACTGGGCATCGCTGCCTTCTACTTCTCCCAGGGGGTAAGAGCACATGAGACCCAAGCCTTCTGCTCTGGCCACCTTCCTCACTGGAGGGCTTGGCAGAAGCATACGCAGGGTGGGGAAGGGGCCAGGTGGGCTGGGCTGTTTTGCTGTGTGTAGAGTTGTTCTCTTTTATCAGCACATCTCTCTCTCTAGACCAGCAAGGCCATCTCCAAGGGGGACTTCCGCCTGGCCAGCACCACCTCCCGCCGGGCCCTCTTCCTGGCCACACTCTCCATCGCCGTGGGGGCTGGTCTCTATGTGGCCGTGGTGGTGGCTCTGGCAGCTTACATGTCCCAGAATGGCCATGGCTAGTGGCCAGTAGGGCCTAGCATGCTGACTCCCCTGATCTACCTGAGGAGGCAGGGGGGCTTGGGATTGCAGACTCTCTGGGGAGCCCCAGCCCCTGAAGACAATCATGAGGGTGGCTTGTTGGGGGGCGTGGTGCTCAACCTTTACTTCCTCTTGCCCACTGCCCCCAGCCTCAGAGCAGGGCCAGGCTGTGTTGGGAAGCAGGAAAGGGTAGTGCTGTCCACCACACCAACCAGAGCTCAGCCCACTCCCTAGAGGGTCTCTGCCCTTCAGGCAGCCCACTACCCAACTCTGCCAACCTCTCCACAAAGGAAGAGCAGGAGGTCGTAGGAAGGAAAAGGGGACCCGACCCAGTCCTTTCAGCCCATGGGGGCCTCCACTGTGGGGACAGCCTGAGCTTCCCCAACTCCACTCTTAGGCCTTATGATTCCCACACCCCACCAGCCAGGAGGGAAATACAAAGAGACACAGAGGCCCCCTGCTCTTTCTGGCTCTGGAAGGCACTATCCTTCTGGGGGGCTTGTAAGACACTGTAGATTCTAGATAGAGAAGAGGAGTGTCAGGCATGCAAACACTGCACCAGTGGCAGGTTCTTGGAACTTCTCTGTGCAGAAACAAAAGACAGATGTGATGACAGAGGTTCTGAAATATTGCCAGACTACATGAGGCTCCCCACTCTGTCCCTGTTCCTGTTCTGGGCTCTTCCTGGGGGACCCTGAGCTGGCACCATCCCAGGTACATGGAGAGAGAGTGCTATCATCCCACCAGCCAGTGAGCACAGGGCCTCAGATCCAGCCCTGTGGGAAAGCAGCGAGGAGAGACCCTCACTGAGGGTGGAGAGCATCGATGAGGCGGGACCCAGGGCTAGCAGAGCTGCTGTGTCGCCAGCAGGCTCAGGAAGGCTTCCCAGAGGAGTGTCCCTTTGAAAAGGTCTAGAAAGATGAGGAGAATTTATCAAAGAGATTTGGTTTCCCATAACCCTTAGTATTGACGGGCAGGGGTGTGGCAGGAGCCCCTCAAGGGGGATTCATATTTTGGACTATGCCTAGAACATCCAGGTGGAGCCAAACCGCAGCCATTTCTGAGGGCTCCACCAACTCAGAGTAGAAGGTTGGGCTTATCTCTCAAAGATAAGTATTGTTTTCCCACCTCTGAAAGTGGGGGGGTCAGTGGTGGGCCCCCACTGGTTGGCCCTGGGGCTTCTTCACTAATGTCCCTGGCTCAAAGCTGTTCTTAACCCCCCAACCAGTAGGGAACATTGAGAATTTTAGAGACAACTGGGCAGGCAGAAGGGAAGCACACTGGGAAGCAGGCCTGTTGGAGCTCAAGGTATAGGACTTCATTATGCATGATTTGGGGACCTGGTCATCTCTGGGCCCCATCGAGAGCCTGGGGCTATGGATCCACCATTGATCCACCTTGTTTCACCATCCTCCTGCACCCCAGGTGTCACTCAGCCCGCCACTCCCTGCATCCCCTAAGGCCCACAGGCCCAGGATCAGCAGTTTTACTGCCCCATATTGTATATATTTATCCTCATAATAAATGTTTCTGTAACACTTGTGTCCCCTGGGCCTCTTACTGTCCTCGCCTGCCTTCACCTTTCCTGGCATCCTATTCTTCTCCAAGACTGACCACCCCTCATCCCATGTCTGTCTGCTGTTCCTGGCACCTCTGTGGCCTTCCTGAGAGAAGAGGCCCACATCTGGGCCCCAGATTCCCTGCCCTCTGGATGGAACTAGTCATGGTCTATGCTGGCTCCTGAGATTCCCTAGCCAGGTTGAACTTCAGTTGCCCACAGCAGCAACATGCTCCAGAGCATTGAGGCTGCCTTCCTCTCCCATCTTCTTCCTCACTCCACTACTGTGCTCCCTGGGATCATCTCTTAGTAAACTGCCTGCAATTAAATCTTTATTTCTGGGTCAGTTTCTGGGAGAACGCAAACCAAGACACATACATGCAAGTACACATACGAGTGTAGCAGCACACGTGTGCACATGTGTGCATGTACCTGCGCCTTCTCATACACACACAGGCACAGCCCACACGTGGACAAATAGCGCGTGCACATTCTCGCATGTGCACCCACACATGCAGCACCTGCAAATTCAAAGTGAAGGATATGAGGTGACTGAGGAGTCTCCCCTGGCCCTGCTTGCTCTGCAGTCACCCCATGACCAGCCTGGCTAGGCTCCAGACAGGGCAGTGGGCAGGACACAGGCCCTGCTTGGGTGGGCAGGTTGCCTCACAGTCTGGACAATTCCCACCTCTTTCCCAGCACTCCAGAATACCACTCCAAGCCTCATGAATTGGGAGAAGCCAGTGATCTCCTCTGTTCAACTCTGGTCCTTCTCTCTCCCGCTTTTGACCCCCCACATTCCCTATCCCCAGCCGCAGGAGAAAATGAAATCAGAAAGGGAGCTCCTTGGGGGCCTGTCCTATTGAGTCCCTGCCACACAGGCAGGGCCCCCTCCCCTGCTGTGCTGAGGCCTGCCTGTGGGCATGCCTGGGGCACTTAAGGCCTCCTGCTTCCCAGCACCTCACTGCCTGAGGCTCCTGGGAGGCACAGGGGCTTGCGGTTACCTCCCTTCAGGCTGGCTCCTCGGGCTGGCAGAGACAGGCTGGGGGCAGGGAGGGTCCCCTGGGTAAAGGTGCCCTTGATGAGCTGCTGTTACAGCACATCTGTGCAAATATTACCAATTATTTTCCTCACTATAAACACCCAGCAGGAAGGCAGGGAAGCAACCAACCCAAACTGTTTAAAATAGAAACGGAAATTGCTACACAGGGATGTTGGGGCAACCAGCAGAGCAGGGGCCCTGCACCAGGAAGCTAGGATCCCCCCGCCCCCTCCACCAGCTGCCCTTCAATTGCACCTGCTCCTGCTACCCACATGGTACAACCCCCCTCAACCTTCCCCACTGGCCAGGCAGAGTGAGATGGGAAAGGTCCTCTCCTGGAAGATAGACAGTCTCAGCACATTCCCTGGGGTGCACCAGGCCCGAGTTCTGCCCAGAGGAGAGGGAGTAGGGTGTGATGAGACAGGGGTCAGTGGCCAAGTTGTCCCCAAAGTAAATTCTGAATGCTGCAGCAGGAAGGAAACTGGGAGTCGATCTAGTCACAGTTCTTTGTGCTACCGATGAGACAACTGAGGCCCAGAGAGGGAGGAAACACCCGGGGATTTGTGAGCCAAGCCCAGGCCTTGCCTCCCAGGCCCTGGGGTTGCTGAGCTAGGCTGGTGATGTCTCTGCCCGCGGTGGAACGAACCCCTCGGACAGCTGCTGCTGCGGAGTGAATATTAACAAACTTGCTCAGCCTTCCCTTCCGGGCTGTCTCCTGCTTCAAAGGCTTCCCCGCCAGCCCCTCCCCATGCCTCAGCCCTTCTATTTTTGTGGCAAGGCAGGAGTGGGGCGGGAGGGCGATAGCCTTGCTTTGCCCGGCCCAAGCTCACAGCAGCTCCTACCACCGCATGGGGGCTCTCACCTCCTCTCTGTGACAGGGGGAGGCGCTACTCTGGGCAGGTGGGAGGCCCACAGCGATACTCACATGTTCTAAACAAAAATAAAAAATGCCCGTGCAGCCCAGCTGCATTCCAGATTCTTCCAACCTGTATCCCTTGGACTGCTTTTCCTGTCTCCCTCTAAAGAGTGGGGTGGCTTCAAAGCCACTTCTAGTTCCATCATGAAATAACAGAGAGAAATCCCCAGAGGGCAGGGTGACCCCCAAGGCAGCCAAGAAGGGGACAGAGGGGACGACAGGCATGTGTGTAATAGTAGGCAGGGCCAGGGGTGAGGCAGCGCGGCAGGCTATGTTGACAGAATAACTCCAGTGCACAAAGCACTTCCACGCCAGCCCTTTCTACCATTGAGGCAGGTGTTCCAGAACCCATTTTACAGACAGTGAGACCAAGGCCAGCAAGGCCCTCTTTCCTCCTGGTTCCAGGCCTCTGCCATGGCTCCATCCTCATCCCAGCCCATGTCCCATCTGAGGCCACCTCCTGGCCATTTTCCCTCCCTAATCCTCCCCAGCCCTATCCTAATGCTTCGGCTGGGAGCTGGCTGGGAGACAGTGATTGAAAGCACAGAGCCTGGAGCCAGGCTGCCTAGTTCAAATCCTATCCCCTGTGTTTGCCCATCTGGCATCACTGCTGCATAGGGTTGCTGTGATGAATTACATCAATCCATACTTGTATGGCTCCTACAATAGCATTCGATGTCTAGTAAGTTCTACATGAAAAATGTTTCTAATTATTTCCAGTTGACCACCACCCTAAATGTCTTTCCTGCCATCAGTTCCTCATCCCCCCACCCCTTCCACAGCAAGAGAGATTAAAGCCAAAGTCCTGGTGTATTGGGACCCTGCTGAAGGCACGGGCCTGTCTCATGCATCCCTACTGCCTGGGATTCCTTTATCTGCTTTTACTCCCTGAACTTTTCCTCCAAAATGATAAAAATCTTCCAAGACACAGTTCAAGAAAATCTCATCTTCTCTAGCCCCGACAAGGCTCCCTGCCCCAATGCTGCCCTCAACCTCCAAACTGTGTACATTACAGCGGTTCTCAACCTGTGGGTCACGACCCCTTGGGGGTCGAACAACCCTTTCACAGGGGTCGCCAAGACCATCGGAAAACACATATTTATACGGACATGTACTTATGCGGACCAGTCACACGTGTGTAGAGAGCAGCTACCAGTAATTTTATGGTTGGGGGTCACCACAACACGAGGAACTGGATTAAAGGGTCACGGCATTAGGAAGGTTGAGAACCACTGGTGTAGAACTACTCACCTGCTTTCATGAGCCACCTCCACACCCAATCAAATTGATGTTGCGGCCACCTCGACAATCCTTTGCTGTTCTGAGGGTGGGGCTTTCAGTAGCCCTTGAGCAAGTACTCACTGAGCATATCACTGGGAAAAACATGACTTGCCACACAGCTGGAGAGGGTTCAGGTCAGGATGCTTTCCACTGGGGTATCTCTTTCAGAGGGGAGAATCACCCACTTCTTGGGGGCGATAGGAGCAGGAAGAGGATGTCTAGGTGAAAGGGCCTTTACGATTAGAAGGAGGATGAAACAGACCAGAGACAGCAAGTTGGACCCCTGCAGTGCCCAGCCCGGTGGTATCTGAATAAGGACAGAGCACAGACCTCATAGATGCCTCCTTCTGCCTTTGATCTGGGATGCCATAAAGATTCATCCTTGTGGTGGAATGAGATCTGCGCTCTGTAGGAAAATATAAACAATGAAGAAAAAAGCCGGAGTGGCTGCCTGCTTCTTGTGTCCCTTCTGGTCCCCATGAGCTTCTGGGCTGAGGACGGAGAAGAGGTTCTTTCTCAGTTTCCTCTGCTCCCAACTCAGCCACTGGATCACACACATCCCCAATCCTCCAAAGGAGTCCATAAGTCTGAGTGCCACTAGCTTGTCCACAGCCCCTTTTGAAGGTCGAGGCCAGAGGCAAAAACATTGCCTCACCAAACCTTGCCACCGTCCCAATCCTCACAAAATCCTGTGGCCCTACCTCTCCCAAATCTCCCTGATCCCATCTGTGTCTCCCCTTCGCTGTTGCCAAGACCTAGTCCAAGTTTCCATCAGCTCTCACTCAGTGTCCTGCAAAGCCTCCTAGCTGTCCTGACATGTGCTACAGCATGGATGAACCTTGAGGACATTAAACTAAGTGAAATAAGCCAGTCACAAAAAGGACAAATACTGCGTGATTCCATTTCTGTGAGGTACCCAGAGAAGTCAAATTCATAGAAACAGAAAGTAGAATGGTGCTTCCCTGAGCCTGCAGGGGCGGGGGCGGAGGGAAGTGGGCTACTAGTGTTTAACAGGACAGAGGTTTGGTTTTGCAAGATGAAACATTTCTGGAGATCAGTTGCACAATGCTGTGAATGTATTTCACACTACTCAACTGTACACTTAAAAATGGATAAAATGGTAAATTTTATGTGTTTTTCACCATACATTTTATTTTAAAGATTGGGGCAAGTAATAATTATTATTATAAAGAAATACACTATTATAAATCTGTTCAGTCTCTTTTCAAAGATGATTTTATTTTAATGAAAAAAAAAAAAGCCTTCTACTAAATGGCTCACCAGCCTCCCTTTGGCTAAAGTGAACTTTTCTAAAAGTAAACCGTAAAGTTAACCTTCCTGATTAAAGCCTTCAAATGCTGCCAGTTTCCCTTTGATGACAACCAGGCTCCTTACCATGCTGAAGCCTTACCTGCCTTCAGCCCCATCTCGCACCACACTCCCTCAAGCTCTCTGTACTCAGCCTTTCACACTTACAGGGTCTTTGCATATGCAATTCCCTCCGACTAAAATGCTTTCCCTTCCTTTCTTGGACTAACAATAATAAAAGGATATTGAGAACTTTGTATCAAGCCTTGTTCTAAGACTTGACAAATACTAATCAATGAACCCTTGTGACATTCCTAGGAGGTTGGTTCTATTAATACCCCTATTTTAGCGATAAAGAAACTACAGTGCAGAGAGCCTCCAGGGCCTGATTCCAAGACTCCACATAAAACTGTGTGCCCTTCCCCACGAACACAGCCTCTGGACACTTGCAATGGGCCAGGCACCAGCCTAAGCATTGCATGTGCTGTGTCTTTTCACCCCTCAAGCTCTCTGAGGTAATCACCATCATTATGACGAAATGCACTGCACGAGGTCACACAGATAACGGTGGTAGAGCTGGCTTCTGAGCCTGGATCCAGAAGATGAACCCTTAACTACCCAGTAGGCTGTCTGCCCCGGGGCACTTGGGCTGGCTTCCTGGTCACACCTCACTCAGCAGCACTGCTGGCTAGGGGGCCAGATGAGGGAGCAAATGTGGGCTGGGGGTGGGGGTGGGGGGGTGCAGTTTGGGCTCAGTGGTTGGGGTGAGAGTGTGGGGAGTGTTGATGTCATGTGGAAATAATCTACCGCAAGGGTTGTAAAGATATTTAAATGAGATCATGTTTGAAATCGCATATTTCAGTGACTGTTATTTCATAATGACTACTACATGTTGACTGCAGAAGGAGGGGAGCTTGAGCAGATAAGCTAGATCCTGACTCTCAAACAGTTTATACTCCAAAGGGAGAAAGAGATCCACCCTGGTAACCACAGTAAAGTCACTTCGATGTGTGGACTTTAGTTTAATCAAATGCTCCTACTGCTTTCACGTACACCTTCATTAAAGCGTCTAACTGGCTTAAATCATTTGTTTGAATTCCTGTCTCCTTATTTTATTATGAGCTTCCTCAAGGGCAGAGACCCCATCCACTCATCTGTGAACCCACCATAGACACATGGGAGTTCAGAAAGTGTTTGTGAAATAAACAAATAAACAATGAACTCTAAGGTCCTTTCCAGCTCAGAACTTCTCCACATCTGAGATTCCCATTCAACAATCTGCAATGTACTGGCCTGCGCACTGCAGGACACAAAGAAATAAGCCATTAACAGTACTCCAAGAACACCCACTTCCAGTGAATCCATTTTTAGGAATTCATACTACAGACATCCTCACCCACATGCCCCAAAGATGTAGGTTCAAGCATATTCTTCAACTCACTGTGTTTCGATAGCATTAAAAGATTAGAAACAGCTTAAATGCCCATCACTAGAGGACTGGCTACATAAATGCTGCTACAGTCATCTAATGGAATGCTTTGCAGACATTGGCTTAGACAAACTCATATTAACATAATCTCTGAGAAAGATGGTTGAGTCCAAAAAGAAATTTACAGTAGTCTGTGTATTATGCTATTTGTGTTTTTAAAAGAATACATATACATTTAAGGTCTAGCTCTAGAAGAGTGCTAATAAAATATCATGTTAGCCATATATATTAAATTTTTTTGGTAGCTCCATAAAAAATAAAAAGAAACACATGAAATTAATTTTAATATATTTTATTTAACCCAATACATGCAAAATAGTCTCATTTAACATTTAATCAATATTTTTAAATTATTTTTTCAGTTTGATAAGTTATAATTGTATATTTATAAATTGAGATATTTTATGTTCTTTTTTTTTGTCCTAAGTCTTTGAAATCTGTCATGTATCTTACACTTCTAACATACCTCAAATCAAACTAGCCACACTGTAAGTGCTCAGCAGTGATATATAGCTAAGTAATGGCCACTGCATGGGAGGGCACAGATCTGGAAGGACTTCAAGGGGAGGTGATAACAGTTTTGTCAGAGATTTTGGGGAATTGAACATCCGGGAAGGGAGGAGAAGTAACTTTCACTGTATGTTTTTTTGTTCCTTTTGACTTTTTTCCTCATGTGCATGCATTGTCTATTTTTTAAAACTCACAATTGTAAAGGTAAAAAAACAAAAAACAAAAACACACACACACACACACACAAACACACACACCCTCACACACACAGAAAAGCCAGCAAGAGAAACAGGAAAACGGTGATCCTAGAAGTAGGAGGAGATTCCAGACATGCAGGTGTAATGTCAGGGAGGTCAAGAGAGAAGAGCTCTTCAGAACATTAGGAGGAGGAGGAGGAGGAGGAGGAAGAGACAGTACCCTACGATGACTTCAGATTTAGCACTCTGGGACATTGCTCATCACTCATCCGTGACATTTGAGAGCTGTGTCAGGAGAAGAAGCGGTGGAACAAGACTGTAGCAGGTTAGGAGTGGGAGGCAATAGGTGTGGTCCTCTGCAGAGAGAAGGCCCACAGATTCAAACGCAGCCAAACACGGGTGACTAACTCAGAGGTGGCCCAGGTAGGAAAGGCTGCTGGGGGAGGTTCCTGGAAGCTGTGAGTGGAGGAGGTGCGACAGGCAGGCAGATAAGAGGTGGTTCAGGCAGTAAACAAGCCTGGAGCCAGCATTGCGCTGTGGAGTGGAGAGGCATTGGGCCTGGTGGAACTGAGGCCGCTGGGGGAGAGGGACACAGACCCCTTTGAGAATGTGATGGCAGCTGAGGACCCTCCCCAGAAAAATGCACACACAATTTTATACCCAACTTCAAAGCATGCCCAGAGCCCCTGAGGGCCTCCCCAGATCAGAAAACCTGCTCTAAGGTCCACTGTGGCCTGCAAGACGTGTCCCCAGTCCAGCCCCATCGCCTGCTCTGGGCTCATCGTCTGTGCACCTCACCCCAATTTCCCAAGAGCCCTGTGCACTGGCCTTTTGTTCCAGGGTTTTTTAGCCCTAGGATACCATTCCCCTCTCAGGAACTCTTCCTTCTCCTCCTCCTCTTCACCACTCAGAAGCTGCCTCCCCCCAGGCATATTTAATTCCATCTTCCACTTAGTATGGACGTTCAGGGTAAACGTTGCATGTCATTACAGTTTGTTCGTGTATCTGACCTGTTCCCATCTCCTCACCCACTCGGGTTTTGTGCAGCCTGAGGTCCAGGACCTACTCTCATCTATACTAGGTACCTAAGAAATGAATGAACCCAAATATCACCGAATAAAGGAAGAGACCCGTTTCCCACCAGCCCCCGAGGACCCAGAGAAGGGCTTTTAGTGGCAGTGGGTGGATGTTGGGCCATGTCCCCGTGGTAGGAATGTTATCTTTTGCTTAGGAAGGAAGCAGCTCCAGACTGGATCAGGGCAGGCTGAGGCACAGGAAGGGGCGGGGCCGTGGGGGTAGGTGTGCCAGAATTCTTTTTTAACTGAGGTATAACTGACATTAGTTTCAGGTGTACAACATAATGTTGTGATATTTGTATACTTTGTGAAATGATCACCCCAATAAGTCAACATTCATCACATTGTAACAAAATTTTCTTTTCTTATGGGAACTTTCAAGATCTTCTCTCACTTGGAATCTATGTAATTTTTACTAATGTCACCCCAATAAATTTAACAATAAAAAATAAAGATTTAAAAATAGATCTACTCTCCTAGCTACTTGCACATACATGCAGCACAGCATTCTTAATTGCAGTCACCCTACTGCACATAATATCCCCATGACTTGTTTATTTTATAACTGGAAATGTGTACTTTGGGATCCCTTCCGTCCGTTTTGCCCATTCCCCACTGCCTGCCTCAGGCAGCCACCAATCTATTCTCTGTATCCAAAAGGATATGTTTTGTGATGTTTAGCTTCCACATAAACTTGTGAGATCATACCGTATTTACCTTTTTCTAACTTATGTCCTTAGCATTATACCTTCAAGGTCCATTCATGTCACAATTGGCAGGATTTCTTTTTGTTTAATGGCCAAATAATATTCTATTGTGTATATATACATACCTACATTTTCCTTATCCATTCATGTATGGACGAACATTTAGGTTATTTCCATATCTTGGCTACTGTAAATATGCCACAGTCAACATGGGGGTGCAGATATCTTTTCAAATTAGCATTTTGGTTTTCTCTGGGTAAGTACCCAGAAGTAGAATTGCTGGATTGGATTTTTTTTTAATTGAGGTAAAACATGTAATTGACCATTCTAAAGTGTACAATCTAGTGGCATGTCATGTATTCACAGTGTGCAAATACCACCTCTCTCTAGTTTCAACTTTTTTTTTTAGGGGAGAGGGGAGAGGGAGAGAGGGGAGGGGAGAAGGGAGAGGGGCGGGGGAAGGGGAAATGGGGTCAAAACTTTTTCATCCTTCCAAAAGAATGCCCAGTACCCATTAAGGAGCCACTCTCCCCTTTCCCTTCCCACCTCCCTGGACACCAACCAACCTGCTTTCTGTCTCTATAGATTTGTCTGTTCTGAATAGGTCATAGGTCACAGGGAATGTATTCATGCTCTAAATATCTTTATTAGATATTGATAAACAGTTTTCCAAAGTGGATATACATAGGTATTTATGTTCTTATCAAAGGCATCAGAAGTTTTGAACATTCCGCAGGTGATTCTAAGGTTAAGAACCACTGTCTGTGCTGACCATAAACTTCCAAGAGGGTTCCAACACAGACCTGTGAGAAGCTGGAATGACATTGCTTAACCCATCCTGGAGGAAGAAACCAGAAAGAGGGTTTGGTGGGAACTCTGAGAGCTGAGCAGGGAGAGTGGGGTTGGGAAAGCATTTCAGGTAGAGAAAGGCTTTCCTGACAGGGAGAGTGGTCAGGGACTGCTGAAGAGGCAGGCAGGGCCTAGACAATACAAGGCCTTTAGGGCGATGTTAATTTTCTTTTTAATTTCATCTTGAAATAATTTTAAACCTATAGAAAAGTTGCAAAAATAGAACAGAGAATTCCTGTCTACCCTTCATTCAACTTACCCTAAGATTAACTCACATAAGTATGTACGATTATCATAATCAGGAAGATAATGTACAATACTATTAACTAAACCACAGTGCTTATTCTAATTTCTCCTAGTATCTTTTTTTTCTGTTCCAGGATCCAATCCAGCGTCCACATTGCATTTGGTTGTTATATCTCCTTAATCTTCTCCAATCTGCAACAGTTCCTCAGTTTTATTCTTCATGACCTTCAGACTTTGGAAGAGTACTGGTCATTTATTATGTAGAATGTCTCAATTTTAGCTTGTCTGATGTTTTTCTCAGCATTAGACAGATCAAGGTTATGAATTTCTGGCAAGAATTCCATAGAAGTTATATGTCATTACGGGTATTGTTAACCTTGATCACTTGATTTCACTGCAGTCTGTCAGGTTTCTCCATTGTAAAGTTACTATTTTTATCTTTTTCCTAAGGAAAAAAGGGATGGCATTGAAGAATTTTAAGCAAGGGAAGTCACTGGTTTAGATTTGTTTCAAAAAAGCCCTCCTGGTTACAGCATGAAAAACAAATTAGAAGGGGCTAGAACACATGTGGGGAAGATTGGTTAGGAGTATACGAGGGCTGTCCAGAAAAGTATCCATCTAGTCACAGAATACGAAAAACAAAGGCATTTATGGCTGGGGTTTTTTCCAGACAGCCCTGGTATTACAGTCCTATATGTGATGATGGAAGTGGGGAGAAGGGGACAGATTTTAGTAACATTTAGAGGGTACAATCCTAGGGCAGGTTAATGAGACCATGCAGAGATTCTGATTTAACTGGTCTGTGATTGGTCTTGGGCAAAGCTAGTTTTAAAAGCACCCAGATGATTGCAGTGTTCAGCCACACTGAGGTCAGGGCCAGCCCATGGCTTACTCTAGATGGGCCTCAGGTAAAACCCACTCAGAGTGCACAAGCTCAAGCTGCTCAGTGTCTCTCTCAATACACGATCCACAGGGAGGAGGAGCGAGTTGATCCCCTGGTGTCCTCCCACAGCTCAGAGATTACTGACAGGGGCTCCTGGCTAGGAGGGGGGAGGACATCAATGAGACCAGAGGGCTCAGGGAACACTTGGCAGCACACCATTTCTGAGTCTCCAAGTAGGACTGCCAGATAAAATACAGGACATTGGTTCAATTTTATTTCAGACAAACAATGAATAATTTTTTCATGTCTCAAATATTTATATGGAACATACACTAAAATATTATCTGAAATTTATATTTAATTGGGTATCCCTTGTTTTCATTTGCTACATCAGACCCCAAGACAAGGATCTGATGGGTTTGGCCCACTCCCCTCCTGTGTAGTAGCTTCCAGACCAGCAGGGACTTCCCTTTTCTTCCTCCTCTCTCACCCCCAGTCTGGCCTGGCCACGAGCAGACAGGCCAGTATCAGGCACCAGCCTTTAAACTGCAACCCACACAGGGCCCAGTGGGAAACATTCAGCCTCCTACTGCAAACCCACTCGTTTCTTCATTCAATGGATACTTCTGTGCACCTACTATGTGCCAGGCCCTGCTCTAGTCAGAGGGATAAAGCAGTGACTATATCAGATGAGTTCCTGCTCTCTGGGGGCTTGATTTCCAGAGAGAGGAGATGGACACAATAATCCAGAAAATAAGTGTTTCCTATGGTGATGATGGCTGTAAAGGAATGTGGTAATGTGACTGGGACCCACTTGAGGTGGGGGGGTCAGAGAAGGCCTTTCTGAGCCAGTACAATGACTTTGACAAGAGCCAGTTCTGTAAAGATCTAGGGAAGAGTGATCCAAGGGGAGGAGTGACCGCCAGGGATGTCACAGGCACATGTAGGACATTCAGCACATCTGACTGATTTGTAGGATTTGCTGACGTCTATGGTGTAAATACTCCATTGCGGCCAATTTCAAGCTACCAATGTGACACAGTAATTTCTAGAAAGCTGATATTTTAAATGGTTTTGTGCCTCCTCAAAATCTTGCTCTCTTGGGGTTTTTCCCAGGTCTAGGCCTTCAATGCCCTGAGCTTTCGTTAATCTCAGTTCCTTCCCCACTCATCCCCACAGGGTCTTCCTAGGAGTCTTTAAAGAGGTTCTTCCACACATCCTTCCCCAATCCTGAAGCAGAGGATCGTGCGTTGGGCCCTATAGCACCATTACCTCCCATAGAACAAGGCCCTGGTTCCAGAGACTGGCTTTAAAAACCAAAGTCTTATTGCATAGAAATGTCTTTCAATGGCAAATTATCATTGTAAGAGGCTTCTGTCTTTATCTCTCTAACAAAATGAATTAAGATTATCATCTAAAATACCAAACAAAGACATAAAAATGCGAACTACACTTACTGGACCCTGAGAATCCTTGAACCTAGGACTGAGAACCAGTTACATAGTGAATATTTAGGCATTACTCCAGGGGGCTCTAGGTCTTACTGAACTTTGAGCCTTGCTCTCCCTCACCTCTAGGCCTCAACAAATGTGGATGGACTGAATGAATGAAATAACAAATATCCCTCTGTCCCCATGAAAGTGAGGTCTGAGGATCGGTGGACTCCACAACCATCAGCACCTGTCCTGGATACCTCATTGCCCCCAATTGTCTTAAATGACAACAGGTAATTCTGCCCAAACTCTAACTTTGCAGAGTTATCTGTTGTCACAAGCGACAAAACTGCAGTGGCATCCCTTCTGAGCCAGGCTGAGCTGTGGGAAGGGGACCACAAGTCACTCAGGTGCTCTCTGAATACCTCCAATTCCCAACAGGCTGTGCTTTTCCCCCTGCCAGACCCTGGCCTCCCACAGGCCTGCATCCTGAGGGCTGTGTCTGGAACTGGTGAGGCTCGGGGAGGACCTCCTGCAGCCTCCTGACCTCTGCCTTCCCATGGTCTCCTCAGGCAGAGGGCGATACGTGAGCTGCTGCCTGCCCAGTCTCCTCCTGGCTGCCCTCCTATCTAGGTCCTCCTCAGCTCTTTCTGCTTGGCAGGGAGGAGCCTCTCGAGTTAAATGGATTTTGTGCTATTTTCAAAGTCATTTTCCATGGAAAAAATTTTTTATACTATTAAACCTACTTTCTGCTCCTTCTCATCTCCCTGAAAGCATCCTCCTCCTCTTCCATGAGATAAACCAGTAATGAGAACACTTAGGGACCTGCTAGCAACACCCCACAGATATGCTGGGGTGTCACTAGCTAGAAATCATGGTAGAACCTTCCTGAAGAAGTCAGGCCAGTGAGATGAGCAGACAGCATCCAGGGCCAGAGAGGGCTTCCCGGAATGTGCTTCCTGAGCTTTGCTCCTCTTGGCCTCCCAGGCCCGTCCTAACTGCATTGTGTCAGGGCACCTCTATCTGTCAGCTTACCATCCTTCAAGACAGCCACCAAATGGGTGGGTGTTTTACAACTGGTGACTGGGGTCATCAGAGGATCAATTGAAACATTTCCCAGAAACCCCAGGTGGCCAACATTTCTCAGATAAGAGTTGGCCCTAGAGAGCTACAAGTTGGGAGGGGAGTCAGGATGAACTATGAGATGCCAAAGCCAGCATATGCTTCCTTGCGACCCCACTGTGTTTTTTGTGTGTTCCATATGGAAGCCCCCATCATAGTGTGTCAGACCACAGCTGCCAATAAACCAGGCCTTTGCAAGGACAAGAGTTGGGGCCAAATGGCTCTGTATTCTCAGCTTATAGCACAGGCCTCAGCCTATCCTTGGTTGCTGGATATGAGCCTATTACATCTGCCAGACCCCTATATGAGCAAAGCAGATCCAGCTGACCCAGCACTTGAGCCAGAGGACTGGACCAGACCTAGCTTGAGCTGTGCTCAGAGGAAAGGGTGGGGGTGGCCTAGATCAGTCAAATTCTCTTCCTGTAGTAACTCAGCAGTGTGGAACCCTGTGAAACCTGCAAAGTTCCTGGTGGGGTGGAGAAAAAATTCTAGGATGATACCCAGATTTTTGGCCAGTTCAGTTGATGACCTGATGCTGGCAGGAACCAGGGTGAAAAACAGGGAAGGGCGGGTGGTGGGGAATGGGGAAAGGAGCCCAGATGGGCAGATGGTACGGTGCTGGTGGAACACCCAGAAGGGTAGCTGAGATGCGGTGGATGCTCAGGGTCCACAGCCACCCAGGGGCATGAGTGCTGGACTCCAGAGAAATATTTGAGGAGCAACCTTATATGTTACAGTAGACAAGATGATCTCCACCAAGTACCCCAGAGGATAAATATATAGATTTAAATTATTCATTTTTCACCTGATTGCTTTTTAGAATGAAGCTTTTATATTCAAAATTTTTAGAACCAGTTAACTTTACAACAGCGCAGCATGTTGGAAGACGTAAAGCTAACCTCACATCCAAGGTCTGACTATTAAGTTTGTGAACGCATCCTAGAAAAAGTGCTACCTACCTCATTGCTGAGTATCACTAAGGTCACCATTGAAGTACTCCCCTTGGGAAGTTCTGCCAATTTTGGAACTTTTTATCTGGAATGGCCATCAGAGCTGCCATCATAGGTATATAACCTCGCCAAAGTTACGACACCTTACTGAGTTGTCTGTACAGTGCTGCCAATGTAAGCACACGGTACTAAGTTCACAAAATTTATTTGTCTGATTTGGGGTCCAATGACAGCTCTGATGGCCATTCCAGAAAAAGAGTTCCCTAGAGAGCTACAACTTGGGAGAAGCATCAGGATGAACTATGAGATGCCAAAGCCAGCATATGCTTCCTTGTGACCCCACTACACTTTGAAGGGTGGACCAGGTGCTGACATTGGTGCAGAGCTCCCCAAGGGGAGTACATCGAAGGTGATGGTAACGATATTCAGCAATGAAGTAAGGAGCATTTTTTTTTAAATGAGTTCATGAAATTAATTGTCTGACCTCATATTCTATCTTTTCCCTTTATTCACACATTGTTCATTTCACTGAAATTCTACACCTGCATAGATAGAAGGTGGTGTAAAAAAAAATACAATTAATTTCAACAAATGTCAACTTCAGGATCAGCATGATATACACTTAGCAAATATGGTCACTGCTTAGGCATTTGTCTCTAAGCAGATTGTAAAAGAAACTGCTTTTCTACACAAGATAATTTAACCATGCTTATGAAACCATTTCCAAATCAATGAACATTGACATATAGTTTTTAATCTTAATTTTTTCCAACAGATGCTAAAAGTATCTATTTCCCCGTGGGTTTGGGACTCAGTCCTGGCCTCTAACCAAAGGACCTTTTAGTTTTGGGACAGGAATATCTTTAATGCCAAGGGTAACCTTGAGCAAGAATCCCTTTGGGCATTAGCTTCCTCCTAGAAAACAGGAATTCGATTCCCAGGGGTTCTCAAACTGGACGCCATTGTTACCACTAGCAAATGCTCACCTAGCACTTATTTGTGCAGGCAACTATATATACTATAGGCATTAATTCCCATTTTATAGATGGCGAAAGTGAGACTCAGTAGGTCTGGGTGGGGCCCTGGAATCTACATTCCTAATAAGCATCCCCAGGGAGTGAGATCCTGGTGGGTTTTAGACCCCCTTGTGAGACATTGCTCCAGGCATCAGATCTTTCGTTCTGAGAGGGCAGGGAATGGAACAAACAGGAGAATCCAGAGCCCCAACCAGGGCAGTTCTCAGGAGCAAGGTTGGTGCCACCCTGTAACAGCCAATGTGGAGAAGTGGGTAGATTTGGAACTGGAAACAAGACAGGGCTTTGCCTGCCAGGAACCTAGACTTTGTCGCTTGCTGCACAGGATTGCCACCTGCTGGCTCTAGGTGGCCATTGCCAGGTAGGCGTATCAATCCAGTCCCTTTTTAAGGGTCTACCACTTAGGGGTTCAATGGACTCCCCACAGAGTGTGAGAAAGACAAGCAATGACAATGCCACATGGTTAGCATTATGTAATAAAAAAGTAAGTAGAGAAAAGGTCAGTCTGGATGAGTGTGAGGGTTCAGTGGAGAGACTGGTGGGCCTCTAGTTTGTGCTAAGGGCAATGGGAAATCCAGTCAGGAGTCAGTGATGTTTTACTAAGATCATTCTGGCCTGTGTCTGGAGGATGGAATGAAACAGTTTGAGTGGAGGCAGTCAATTTGAGAACCATTCAAGTAACAGAGATGAGAGCAGCTGCTGGCCTAGATTAGGGGGTGGGGCTGAAGGGATGGAGAAAATGGTCAATGAGAAACATTTAGGAAGTAGGATTGACTAGGTTTAATAAAACCAAATCCCAAAGGATAACAACAGGAAATCACAGTGGCCCTATTTTATTCACTCCTTTCAACAAATGGTAGCACCTACTATGTGCCAGGAACGAATCTACCTACTGGGAATACAGTGGTAACAGCAAGTCAGAAAACAGGCGTGCTTTCCATGAAGCTTATGCCCTAATGGGAAGGGGAGATAATCATCACATCAACAAGAAAACACCAGATGGAAATAAATAAAAGGCTGAAGCCATATTAACTCTCAAAGATCTGAATGGTAAGGAGCCTGCCATGTAAATATGACAGGGAAAAGCATTCTAGACCAAAGGAACAAATGCAAAGACCCTTAAAGTAAGGTAGCATGTTCAAGGTCAGAGGCAGCCAGTGTGGCTGGAGTGAGGTGGTTAAGGGCAGGAATGGGACAAGAGGAGGCTCAAGAGTCAGGCACCAGATTATGAAGGTCTTTGTGAGACAGTGCAAAGGACTCTAAGAATGAAGGGAAGCCACTAGGAAAGTGGCAAAATCAGATTTTGCTTAAATATCTCTAGGGCTGCTCTATGGAGGAAAAAAAAAAACTACCAGACCAAGGACGACACCCCAAAACCACAGGATGACAGCCACTGCAGGAAACCAAGACAGGAAGAGAAATGTCCTAAGGGAACTTCTTCCCCAGTGATGCCCCATTCCAAAAAGCAAAGGCCTTTAAGGCCTTAAAGCTCAGGCCCACTCGAGGGAGGTGCATGGAAACTAGCCACTCTGAGGCTGTTTTCTTATCTGAAACTGGGCCCAGCCTGTCTGGGTATACGGCATAGAACTTGACCCTCACACTGACCTGGCCTCTGAGCACTTAGCCAGTTTTCTCCTGTTGGTGGGAGGCATCCTTCCATGCTGTCATAGTCCCATCCCTAGCTGGAAGAACACCCAAGGTCACTTCTAAATCCAATTCTAAGCAGAATCTCCAGAGTAAGCTCCTTTATCCCCCAAGCCTGGACCTAGGAATGTTCTAGCAAGAGAGAGAAATGGTCACTCTCAGTCCCTTTAAACCAAAGGGCAATGGGGGAATGGGCAGTTCTATCCTGGCCAAACAAATACCAGAGACCAAGGGCTGTAAGCACCACATCATTTTATTTCTTTGGTTTTCCAGCTTCATTCTTGGACAACACAAATTCCGTCTCTCACCCGTGTGGTCCCTCACTGAAGAGGAGAGGAGGCTCAGCAGAAAGTCAGGTCCATAAGAGCGAGCCAGGCTGGCAGAGAACTGCAGGGTCCACAGCAGAAGGACCAAGCACCAGAAAGCAGGGACTCGAGGGCCTCTCCCACAACCTCTTACCATACTCCTTGCAAGGGACAGGCCAGCCCTCAGTGATCCAGCTCAGAACCTTTCCTTAAGAGTCCCTTAGTTCTTCCTATACATCCCTGCTTCTGCTCACACTGAACCTGGTTCCCTCTGCCTTTGGGATGCCAGACAGAAGCCACTGAACTTGTCCACATGTGATTTCCAATGCTCCTTTGGGAAATATATTTGAGTAATGAGGGTGCCAAGCCCCCAAAAGAACTCAAGACATATATTCTGCCTAATGGGAAAGATGGCCATGCTCTAATACCCCTTCTGTCCCCAGCAAAAAACTTAAAGCTGCTTTAGCTAACCAATCCCCCTCCAGACCCCCACACACATACAATTTCCAATACCAGCAAGGGGGTACAGCCAACCCACATAAATCAAAACAAAAAACTAAAACCAAGATACAACGATAAAAATAAGAATGGCAAACAACTGAAGAGACCATCTCTGGTCCTGCAGCTCTCTGCAGGAGACCAGATGACTGACTTCTAGCTCTCTATGCCCTAGAGAGAGAGAGACAGGACATAAATCTGTCCTTGGATTCAGGGCAGACACTGTAGGAACCAAAGCAAAGGGCATCCTGGCCAAGCCAGGGGGCAACTCAGGTCACTGACACCCTCCAAACTGGTCCCCCTTCCTCCCAGCCCCTTTGCACCTCTCTCTCTGTCAGCCATCGACCAGGGTGAGGCCATCATACAGGGCCCGCTTCCACATGTAGTAGGTGGAGCGGGCGGTGAGGGGGAAGAGGGCACTGAATTCCTTGTACGAGGGGAAGCTCTTGGACTGGAACCGCTTCTGCAAGAACAGCTTGGCCTGAGCCTTGAACTTTGTGCTGGCAAGCACGTCCATCATCAGCACCTGGCTGTCCCTGCTACCTGCCACTGCCTCCACAGGGTGGCCGGACCAGGACCCACCATGAGGCCGGCCCTGGGCCACAACCACCTCCTCTTGCAAGGCCCCCTCTCTGGAAGGCCCTCCCTGGGCCCTCCCTGGATCCTCTCCTGGAGAAGCTGCCACCTCTGGGGCCCCTGCAGGTGGGGCCATGGCAGCTGTCACATTCCCACCAGCTCCTTTCTCTCGCTTCTCCTCAACCCCTTGCTCACCTGCTTTGCCCAAGTTGGGGGCCTGTATCTGGAGTTTGGACAGGCTTCTGGGCCAACCCCGGGCAAGACTCTTCCAGACCCAAAAGGTGGAGGGGGACAGACTGGGGTAGCGGAGGCGAAAGCGACAAAAGGGGAGATGCCCACTCAGCACCTGCTTGCGGGCAGCCTTGCGTAGACGCCTCTGCCAACGGGACAGGGGCATCCTCAGGGGCAGGAACTCCCGGGGGGTGGGGGGTCCCCCACCCATTGTTTTCTCTGCCCCTTCTCCCACCTCACCCTTCCGAGGGAGTAGGGCCTCTTCCCCAACAGATGCTGGCTGGGGAGCCCGGGGCGTGGAGAGGACTGGCACCGGCTTGAAGCTGGGGTTCCTTCGGAGGGCCTTTCGGCGCCAGTTGTAGTAGGTGGACCGGGAGATGCCGGGGAACCTGCGTTTGAAGCAGCGATAAGGCACCAGTGTGTTCAGGGAGATGCAGTGCTCCAGGTACAACTTGGCCCGCTGCATGAAGACCATTCCAGGGCTTGTCACGGCCAGCAAGGAATATGCCGGCCCCTCAGCAACCTGCTCTTCCGGAAGCTTCTCCAGCTCCTCCCTGACAAATGCCTGCTTAGGGGCCGGGGGCTGGCCGGCGCCAGTGCCCAGCAGCTCGCTCTTCCAGGCGTAATAGGTGGAGCGGGAGATCTCAGGGAACCTCTGCAGGAACTGCTGCAGCGACATCACACCGCCACGGTGGACGCTGTTCTGCAGGAAGTGCTTGGCCGAGAACAGGGTGGCCACCTTCTGCTGCTGCTCCTGGGCCTGCCGCCGCCAGCGGTAGAAGGTGCTCTTGGTGACACTGTAGCGCTCACAGAGGTGGGAGGAGCCGAGGCCAGGTTCCCGGCTGAGCAGCGCCGGCGTCTTGGGAGGAGCCGACACCAGGCTGGTGGTATCTTCAGGCTCCACCTCCTCCAGAGCCACCACAGGGGCAAAGTACTGGTGGCGGAAGAGGTGGCTGGTAAGGGGCTGGCCAGCCCACATGATGTGCAGTGTGGCCGGCGTGTGGTCACAGCGGCGGGGCCGGATGATGCGGTTAAAGTAAGGCCGGATCTTGAGGTTGCGCATGGGGTAGATGGAGTAAATGTTGCGCTGAAGGACAGAGGCGAGGGCGTACAAGTGCCACACGTTGGAGAAGCTGCTTGGGAAGCAAGTGGCCTTGACATCCGCGTCAAAGATGGCCTCCAGCGTGGCGGACGGGAGGCTGGTCATCTCGGGAGACTCCTCAGAGCACAGGGAGTAGCGGACGGCCTGCAGCATCACCTTGGAGTCGATCATGCCTTGCAGGTAGTAATGTCTGTGCAGCAGCATCTCCACCACCGTGCGGGCCCGCAGCTCCAGGCTGAGGCCCGCATCGCCCCACAGGAGCATGCTGGCCGCCTCAAACAGCAGGCTGCCCTCGCCCCTGCACACCAGCGGCAGCATATTCCGGGGAGCATCCTCTGGGTACAGGCTCAGGGCCACCGAGTCCACCTCCAGCACCTGGGGGGTGGGGCCCCACTCCCGGCAGCTGGGGAGGGTGAAGGAGGACAGGACCTGCTTGGCCTCCAAAGCTGCACCCACAAGACCCTCCAGACCCTCAGACTCCACGGCCTCCTGCAGCTCCCGCAGCACCTGCTGTACCAGCTGTTCCTGAGATGTCATCCTGCCAGGGAAAAGGGCAGAGGTCAGGACAAGGTACCCAAATGATACTCAGCAATGGTGCCCTGTCCACTCCTGCACCCTTTCCCTCAAGACAATGTCCATCTACTCCCTATTATTCCAGAGCAGATAATGCCTAAATGCCTCATGCCTCCTGGGATTTATTTAATGCCTCAGTGGTACTGGGCTTGATCTTTTTGGCTCTGATATTAGCTTGAGCAAGTCACTTAACCTCACTAGGTTTCGGGGAGGGGAGGAGGTTCTATTAAAATGGGGACAATAATAAAGGGATCTACCTTACAGGGCTGTTGTAGGTATAAATGAGATAAGAAAGGAAAGGATGGAGATGTACAGGTATACATACACTTATATATCCAGCCTTAGAACAGTGCCTGGCACATACTGAAAGCACTATAGAAGTATCAGCTATTATATGTTCAAGTATTATCTAGTACTATGCATATTATATAGTTCACCTATAAAAGCTGTACCTCTGTACCTGGTAAAGACTTACAATCGTATACAGCCAAAACTGGCCTGCCTTTCTCTAGAACAGTGATTCTCAAAGTAATATAATCCACGAAACCTTGGGGTTCCCTGGGATATTTTCAGGGGGTCTGCAAGTGCAAATATTTTCAGAATAATACTAAGATATCCTCAGATAACTTACACTAAGATACTATTTGCCTTTTTCACTGTATTAACATTTGAGTAAAACTGTGGTAGCTTAGCATGAATCAAACTGTACTACAAGTTATTATCTTCTTCACCACTACATAGGAACAATTGGGGGGGGAGTAGTTTCACTTATGAATGTCCTTGATGTAACACTAAGATTATTTTTATTAAATCATAATCCTTAAAAACATGACTTTTCAGTATTAGGAGTGACATAAACATGATGAAGTTCTCACATGACAATTGTTTGGGTTATATGATGAACTAACCACTTTTATCATGGAATACCATCTTTATTTCAAAGAAAGATGAGACATTAGTCATTTAGACATAGGTATATTTGGCAGACTGACTTCTAATTTCTCAAAAATGAATAAGGTGAGCTGTCACGTCAAGGAAAACTACGACTTACTGCCAGTGAAATTTTAAGCTTTCATTTTAAATTCAGAATTTTGGGAAACTTATATCCACTACAGTAAGTTTGACAGCTTCCCAATACCTAAAGATTTTTCTGATGGGTGATTTTTGCAGTGGTGACACTACAAATGACACTATATAATAGAATTGTCAACATTTGTCAATGAATTTTATTTCCCAAATAGCCAACAAGTGATGTTACAGAGTCATGCACTGGTAAAAGAACCAATCAAAGTATAAAAGAAAACAATGGATTTTCATATAGGAGGGTGCAAAAAGTTCATGGATATTGTTTCATTCTACATTACAGCTCAGCTTTGAGAAATTGCTTGCGAAGTTTTGGTGTAGTTATCAAAGAAAATCTGCGGAAAAAGCTATCAAAATATTCCTCTTTCCATCTATGAATCTGGATAAAGTTGGATTTTATTCACATACTTCTGTCAGAACAATGAATGTATCACAACAGATTGAACATAGATATAAGAATCTATTAATCTTCTATTAAACCAGATATTACAGATTTGAAAAAGATGTAAAAGAATGCACTTTTCTCACTAAATTTTTTTTGTCCTAGTAACATTATTTTTCATGAAAACTGTTACTATGTAACAGATTTGTTATTTTAAAATAAATATTTTCTAAATGCCACAGTTTAAATTTTGAATACAATATACTTTGACAAATGTAACTTAGTTAAACAAAAGCTCTTCAAGGTTCTCAATTATTAAAAGCTCAAAGGGGCATGAGACCAAAAAGTTTAAGAATTGCTGCCCTGGAACAAATCCAGTCTTTTCAATGGAGTGGCAGCAGCCTAGCCACTGTGCTGACAGATCTAATAGCTAAGGTTTACCAAGCATTTACTACTTGCCATGCATTATTCTAATCCTGACAGCCATACTTTAAGGTAGGCATGTCCAGCCTGCAGCCCAGGATGGCTTTGATTGCAGCCCAACACAAATTCTTAAAATATTATAAGATTCTTTTTTGCGACCTTTTTTAAAGCTCATCAGTTACTGTTAAGTGTATTTTATGCATGGGCCAAGACAATTCTCCCAATGTGGCCCAGGGAGCCAAAAGGTTGGACACCATGCTGTAAGTACTACCAATATACCCAATTTACAGGTGAGGAAACTGAGACAATCGAAGTTAGTCTAATTTGCCCAAACGCACACAAGTGGTATAACCAGTAGTTGAAATCAGATGCTCCTTAGGGCCTGCAATTCATCTCATCCAGTTTAAACCGCAAGCCACCTTTTCAACACAAACTAATCATCCTAAATACTGATAGATTTCCCGTGTTGTATTACAAAGCCAAGTAATACTCCTTTTTGGATACTGTTTTTAAATTTAAAAGGAGATCATTACCCTTTTTCAGATCTTTGTCCTCATAGAAAACAAGAGTTCAAAAAATTGCTTTAGATTAGCCTTAGGTTTAAAAATTGTGTTTAGGTGTATCCATTCAACAACTAATTGAGCTTCACACTTAAAAGGGATGTGTTTGAGTGTAAATTATAGTTCAATAAAGTTGGGAAAAAAAGATTTTAAAGCACTGAAAGAGTATCACCAAAATTTTAATTGATAATTATAAAAAAAGAAAGCTTTTTAATAACTGGCAATCAGAAACACCTCTAGATAGAATTTCTCTGCTGTAGATTTTTTTTTAATGTGTGTTTTGTGACTAATCTGGCTTCACCTCTCACCAAATTTCTATTTGGGCATATTATTTGACCCTGGAATTGGACTTTTAATTTGTTTTACTTTTTAAAAAATCAAATAGTTTTCTTTGGAAAACTAGGAGATAAACTTCCTGTCAGCCCTTAGTGAAGAGAACATTTCCATACATGATATAAAAGTGAGCCCTGAAGAATGAATTTGTACACACAGAAGAGCGTTTCCACCCTGGCAAACAAAGATGCTGGCTAGGATTTGTTTTTCTTACATGTCACTTGTTGAATGCTGTCACCAGCTGCATATATAACTGAGCTCTCTGCTAGCTATTTTGCAAACTAAATTATGCAAACAGCCACCACTTACCTACTGCTAACTATGTGCATTTTTAACTTTGGTATTCTTTCTGCCCTTCCACTCAGTGAGCCTATTTCCTGAGCAGAGCATGATGCCTTCTTGTGTGATTACAAGTTTCTGGGGACTTTCCATGGCGTGAGCCTTTTGATTTCAAGCTTCTCAGAGGTAAGTCTGTTTATACAGCATGTGGTTCCACCTTTCCTCCATGGGAACTACAACTCCATCACACTTGCACCATTGAGAGGATGGCTATTCCTAATTCACACCTGAAGAAACAGAGGCTTGGGGTTAAATTGAATAACTTTCCCAAGCTATGAAACCCTAAGCAATCACTCTGGAGCTCCACTCTTAACCATTGTAATCCATCGTGGGGAGAAAGGGAATGCTGGGGGTGAGGCGGGTATACATCTCCCAAAATACTCCTCCAAAGGATCCAGAAACACAGATTCCTGCAGCTTTGAGACAAAACTGGCCATTTTACAGATATAAAAATGGAGGTCAGAAATGTAAAGTTGACTTGCCTGAATTTATGCAGCAAGCAGCATCCAGATACCTTCAATACAATGTCCAGAAATGCCACACTTCCTCAGTGCAAAATCCACCCCTCCCTATCCTATCTTGTCCCACCCTACCTCCTCCTCCACCCTGTCCCAGTCCCACCCTGCTCCACCCTATCTCATTCCTTCTACATCCCAAAGGAAGAAGGTGAAGTAATACCCCACTTCTATTTTTCTCAAAAACTTGCTGAGAAAAAGTAGCTCACTGGAGAGCTCTACATCCCACATCCACTCGAGCGAGCATGGGGCAGTGGGGAAAAGCCAGAGGCTGTACAGGGTTGCCAATCATCCTTAAGTAGACAATTGGTTGATGGCATTCAGGTGCAAGTTCTTGTTCAGCAATGGTTTCCCAGAAGTGCAATGCAAAGCAGACCTGGTGGCTGCCAGGTGCATTCATGTATTAGGTGCAGAAAGTAAATGCTAATCTCTCGGCTTTGCCCAGCTGGCCTCCCTTGGCAACTCTTAAAAGGGGTCTGAAAAGGCATGAAACCAAGGAGGCAAGACCCCCTTAGAGTACACAGGCTCCCCTGGCTTGAGATTGGAAGGGACTAAAACAGGGCATCCTAAAGGTATCCAGGCAGCATCTTAGCGCCGAGGAAGGACTCTGAAGCCAAAGAATAAATGAAGACACGGGCAACTCTGCAGGAGACTCAAAGCCTCACCCTCACCGAGACCAGCTTTTCTTGTCCCCCACCCAGTCTTCTTGTTTCAAGCAGATGGGATCTCAAAGCTCACGTCTGGCCTCTGTCCCTTGCATTTTAGAAGGGGTAAGCCAGGGCTCTGAACCGTGCAAGGGAAGAAGAGCCAAGGGAACTGCTAACAGGATGCTAAGTCTCCTCTGGCCTCTAAAACAAACTCCTTCCCTGCCAACCTCATCCTGGGCTGTGTTTGTTCATCAAGGACACCAACCCCGCTTTTTCTCCTATGTGTGCCCTGCAGCCTCTAGAGTCAACCAGACCCAACAAGCATTGACGGAGGGCCACAGAGGCCTCAGCCTTCAGTGCACCAGCAGGCATCTCACCTGGCCTATCCTCCACTCCCTCAGCCATGCTGGCCCAGCTGCCCAGGCTATGCCACTGGCTCAAGGGAGTGCCAGATCTCTTGGCTCCCTCCCCACCGGCCAAAAGGCCCAGCAAGGCATCGGGGTGGGGGGCACAGGGGCTGGCTGGTGGGAGACCAGTCTGTGTGCTGCGACTTTCTAAGGAACATTCCACCACCAAGGGCGCCCCAGGAGCGCCCCAGGATGGGGGGCAGGGGGCTGGGGCACCACGGTAAGCCTGAGGCCACCAAGTCAGCCTCCAGAGTTCCCAAGGTCGGTTGCTCTAGCGAACCACATGTCTGGAAGAGTAGGGGAAGGTGAAGTGCAGCTCACAAGGGGAAGCAGGCAGATCACCAGTCACCCCCGGGAGTGCCAAGAGGCAATGGGTGGCTGGGGAAAGACCTGGCTGGCCTGGGCATCTGGGACAAGTGACCCAAGCCAGGAAGCTCCGGGAGTCTGGGGAGGGGCTGAGGCCAGACCATTGTGTGGGGTGGGGAGGGGAGACGGGCAGGCGGTTGGGGGTAGAAATAGAGCTGGAGGTGCAGGTGGGGAGAAAAGAAATTAAAACAATTTCTCACCTCTCATCCACACGCGCGTGTGCATGCGTGCACGCGCTCACACAAACACACACATCCATGCTTACAGCATCTTCACAGAGTCACTCGTTACTCCCTGGGCCCTCTCGTGTCCCAAGGCCAGCCCTCATTCCCCTGGGGCCTCTTAGCTGTACAGGCACCCACCCTTCCTAATTTCAAGGAAACTTCCTCATTTACTGACCTTGAGGGTGGCCCAGAATCCTGGGTGCGTCCACTTCTCTCTCCACCTTCCAGCTTGGGACATTTAAGTCACCCTGCGGGCAGCGTCCCCAACCGACCGCCCCGCTTACTCCAGAAGTGATTTCATATTTGCCCATTGAGCATGGACCATCTACAGCCAACTGGCCGGGGGAGAATCGGCTTAAGCCACTCCCCCCAGGAAATCGCCTACCCTCAAGTGCTCTGGTCCCAAGATGAAAGAAGTGCAAATTCGGGGGTCACTTCCAATGGTAAAGTGATAGCAGCTATTGTTTCATCCACTCAACCCAGCTGGGAGTGTTAAAGCGCCCGGACCTAGCTCTGAAACTGACCCCAAACTGCCCAGGGAAAACTTGAAAGTGGAAAGATTCCCAAAGAGTTTGAGGGGAGGGGAGGGGAGGAGAAGTTTTAGATAGAAAGACCTAAGGAAAGAAAGTGTGTGGCCAGGCTCAGGGGTGTTGGGAGGGGGTAGGAGAGCAAAGCTGGAGCCCAGAAACTGACCTGGGATGATTGGTCAGAGACTTTGGGGCTCTCTGAACCTCCACGATGCATCTCTTCCTGAGTCAGGTCCCCCATTCCTGGCCCTGTAAGACGGGGAGGCTGGAAAACTCTCAGCCCCTACCTTGGTGCAAGCCCCCTTCCCTTCCAGAAAGGCTCCACTTTCTCCAAGGGCTCCACCCCCACCTTTCTCTGAGCATCCCCCAGGCTGGGGGCTCAACACTCTCACTTCCAAGGTGTGCCTGGGCCAGAGCTGCTTCTGTCAGGGGCCCAGGGACCTATCCCAGGACAGCTAGTTTCCTAGAGCCCCAGATGAAAGCAGAGGTGTGTGGTACCTGGGGCTTCTGTCCCTGTAGCTCTTCTCAGCCCAGGGGCCTCAGATAATCCCGGAGGAACCAGTCCTAGCCGCCCGTCTAGTCCCCCCGCTGGTGGGGGAGGTAAAGGCTGCAGGGTTGCAGTCAGTTTTCGGTGGTATCTTCCCCTAGGAGCTTTCCTGCCCAGCTTTAACCCTTTGGAGTACTGGGGCTAGCTGTTTCCCTCCCAGGCTTCCAGTTCCACCCACAGCTCCTCTTTAACGCCTTACTTCTGGAACTCACAGTAAAATGCCCCCCAATGTTGATTATTCCCAGCTCCGATACAATCCTTTCTCCTCTACCAATCCTGAGTTCTACACTTATCACCTAAATCAAAAATACTTTTTCAACCACCCAGGAAGACTGGACTGGTGGAGGGGGGGGCAAGCAGAAGTGAGCTCAAGTCCATCCTTGCATCATAATCACTCCGGCCCCACCCACCATGATGGTAGTCCTGAGGCAATGCCTTGGAGTCTGCCGGAGTTGGATTTGAATGCCAACCCTGCCCCTCACTAGAATATGGCCTTGGGCAAATCGTTTAAACCCGTGGGGCCCTGACTTGGAGGTTCTGGGCATAGCATTTACCCCACAGAGTAGTTGGATTGATTCAATAAAAGGACACTTTTAAAGCATTTTGGACTGTTCTTGGCACAAAGACAAGTAGATCCCAGTTCTCAGGCTCTGCAGTTAATTTGAAATGATTTTTAAGTTCTTAATATAAATTCAGTATTTAAAAAGCTTCAGAGAATAGCGGTTATCTTGTAGAAGGAGATGGAATTAGGAGATACTTTTTCTTTCTGCATCGTTTGACATTTTATAAGGAGTCTGCATTACTTGCTGTCATTTTAAAAAGCAATAAAGGTAATTTAAAGTTTTTTAAAAGGCTAATAGAATCTTTAAAAGTATTTTTAAAGAGAAATTACAAAAAAAAAAAGAAATTACAGTGATAAAAAGGTTTGTTGGTGATTTCCATTACCAAAGTAAGAATCTTATTATAGACTAAGAAAATTTAGAATTGGGAAAAAGTTTAAAGTAAAAGGAAGAAAAAATTACCTAGAACCTCATTATCTAAAGACAGCTATTGTGAACATTTGGTATATTTCTTTCTAATCTAGCTTTTTATTTTTTCTTAGACTGATTTATACAAGTTAAACATTCTCTTTACAGGAGATTCAAATGGTACAGAGTAAAAAATAGAGTAAATTTTTTTCTGTTTCTAACACATTCTCCTCATTGCTTATCTGCCAGTTCTTTTTCTGTGCATTTTCACTTTTTTCTGTGCATATACACACATATTTTTCTAGTCTCTCTATGCATATTTTTGTTCTATGTTAAGCATTTTTAAAACTACTTTTGACTAAATAATATAAATTATGTATGTATATAATATAAAGTATACACATATACATAAGAGATATAGAAATAATAATATATTATTTAAAATGCTTGTAAATTTTGGTTCAGAAATTTACAAAAGGATTCAGGATTCAAATTTCAGCCCTGTTGCCTGTCTCCAGTGTCTACAGAAGTAGCCAATATTGTTTCTAGGGTACTATTCCAGAAATATACAGGGTCCGGCAGAAGTAACTCCCTTTTTAAAGGAGTTAAAATATTGTTATGTTACAGAATTACATGCTCATGATTTTGTAATAAAAGATTTTTGTAATAACAGATTACCAGTCATAAAAAAGGACATTACTTCTGCCGGACCCTGTAATATGTATACTCGTAAACAATCAAATATCTCAGAGGCTGCTTTTTCCCTTTTTTCAAGCGCAAATCATAGTATAGTGAACACTCTTGCGCACCTTGCTTTTTTCATTTTATTTTTTTATCCAGAGCCAGCACCGTCCAATAAAGTGTGATGAAAACTACACGTGTACTTTTTACATTTTCTAGTAGCCACATCAAAAAAAAAAAAATTAAAGGAACAGGTGAAATTAATGTTAACACATTTTAGTTAAACCAATATATCTGAAACATCATTTTGACAGATCAATATAAAACATTATTAATGACATACTGTACATTCCTTTCAAAGTGTATGTGTAGTAGTAGTAAGTTGTACAGATTTTGCGAAGTGTATCTCCTTAGAAGTTGTACCAGTTTATTTCCCCAAAATCAAACTATGAGAGCACAGTCTTCCTAACCTTTGGCCAGTACAGTGTGATATCGCATTTTTATCTTTGCCAACCTAATATGTAAAAATTAGTCCCTTAGCATGGTTTTAATTTATATTTTTTATGAATAAAGGAGAGCATTTTTTATATCTCCTATATTTAAGAACCATTTATGTTTCCTTTCCCGTGAATATATTTTGCCCATGTTACTCTTGGGTTATAGACATTTTTCTTATTGATTAATGAGAGTTTTATATAAAAACAGCCTTGGTCAATGATAGAAATTAGATCTGAGTTTGTGGTTTATAATTGGACTTTGCTTATGGTGTTTATTATTCTGAAGAAATCTTTTTATTTTTACATATATTGAACATATGTATCTTGTCTTTAATGGACTCTGAATTTGATAAACTTTAATTTACTTTTATTAAAATTATTAAGATGAGGTATCACAAAATTCAAGGCCTGGGAGTTCCCTGGTGGTGCAGTGGCTTAAGGCTTCCACGCTGGCACTATCAATGCTGCGGCCTGGGTTCAGTTCCCAGCCAGGGAACTACCCACATACTACAAAAAAAAAAAAAAAAAAATTCAGGGCCTGGTCATAAGGTCAAACACCAAAAATCCCAGATTCCCAACAATAGTTAAAACCACTTTTACAAGTAGACATCTTTAGTTAATATGTACCCTGCTTTGAACAAAATTTAGATTTAGGAAGCTGGTGGTGAGTCAGGGGTAATCCTTCACTTACAAAGGGCCTTACAATAGAAAAGCTTCCTTGATCTAATGAGCTGAGATAAGTACTTAACCTATGCTTAAATGTACAGCTTTCCAGGGCCTGTGTAAGTGGATGTTCACCTGTATTTGCCTCAGCTACAAAAAGCAAGTCTTGACCTGAGTGAAGCATTCATTCAGCACTGAGTAGTAAAGATCTGAGCTTGGGAATACAAGGGCAGGGTTGAAATTCCCAGTCGGCCTCGTGTGCCCTTGAACAAGTCTCCTCACATCTCCAGACCTAATTCCTCACTTGAAAAATGAAAATAATAATACTCAAGAGGTTGCTGAGGATTAAATAAAAAACTGCTTCTGAATTTCTTGGCACAGGCCTAATGATAAATGCTCAGTAAATGACACTGCTGTTAGATTTAGCTCTCTACCCTACCCATTCGCTTTCTACAGAGATTTAAAGAATTCATCCCTCTGTCCATTCAATTAATTCATCCACTCAATGCCTCATTAAATAATTTATATATTGGGATGCCAAAAATATGTATACACATTTTAGGAGATGTTATCTATGCGTAACATAAATACGGATGGAAACCACTTTGAGCACCTCTTGTAATTGCAGAAGTCAAACGTGACTTGTATTCACCTTTTGTTATCAGTATATATTGAGTATTACAATTTTAATAGTTTTTTCCTTTCTTAAAATGTGTATACATTTTTGCACCCTCTGTATATTTGTCCATCATTCATTCAATCATTTACTTATTTAGTTATTCATGCACTCATGCATTATTATTATTATTATTATTATTATTATTATTATTATTTTAATGTGGGTAGCTCCCTGGCAGGGAATCGAACCCAGGCCACAGCGTTGACAGCACCAAAGCCTAGCCATTACACCACCAGGGAACTCCCTCATGCATTATTATTCATTCAAGCTCAAGATATTTGAGCTCCTAATATGTACCAGGTCCTGGGCTAGCCCTGAGGACATGGTGCTATCTACAGACTTGACTATGGACTTCAGAGTCTGAAGGTTGAAGCTCAAAAGGCTTATAGACTCCTGTAGTGTTTATTGTACACAAAGGCCCTACATCCAATGGCTGCTAGTTTTACTTGCATGACATCGTAATCTCCTGGTTTCCTTTCATTTTCTTTGTTCCTTTTTCTCCTTTCTTTCCTCCACTCTCATCTTTTACCCTCTCTTGCCTCCACCCCTGGACTCAGGGATTTACTACCCCTACCAGGGCACCTTGGCGATTAACGAAACACAGAAGACCTCTAGAATCAGAACAACCTGAGTTAAACCTCAGCTCCTCTACTTCCTAGTTCAGAGAACTCAGACAAATCTGACCCTCTCAGTTTTCTCATCTGTAAAAGGGGGATAATGATGTCCACTAAATGATTGGATTAAACAGGGATGTCATTCCTAGGCTGTCAAGAAGCATGCAATACCAAGGAGATATGATTATCAATTCAAATCACAATTAGTTGAGCATCTACTCTAGGTAGGCAGTATGCTTGAGGCTGTGAAAGACACAAAGAACTAATTCAGTCTCTTTCAGTCAAAAGCCAGGTGGCTACGTAGTAAGTGTTCAGTAAGAGATACCATTACTTACTATTACCAAGGAAGGGGGTATTTCTTGAGCCTCACTCCTGTACACTTACATTTCTGAGATTGTGGTGACAGAGGGGCTATCAGGCTGATGCTGGCTTCTATTTTCATTTGCAACTCTAATTGGGTAATATTTATGGCTTTAAGATCATTTAATTTTGTGGTAAATTTAGATATAAGCTGGATATTAGTGTTTACCAAGAAATTAATGTTGAATTTGTTAAAGAGTAATCAAAATAAGGTGTCCTAAATTTTCAGATATACATGTAAAAATTTAGGGAAGAGATGCTAACACCTCAGGTATTTGCTTTTTAAGAATCAAAGGAACAGAAGAAAGGGTAAAGTATATATGAGTGTTCAGCCGTGTAATATGAAAAATAGAGGTATTTATGGCTGGATTTTTTCTGGACAGCCCTTATCTATGGCTAAATGTCAATAATTACTGAATCTCCAGGGTTCGTTTTATTATTCACTCAGTGGTTAATTATGCCATTCTCTCAATATTGGTGTGTTCAGTACGTTTTATAATAGAAAGGTTAAATGTTCATTTTTGAATAGTGGGGGTATCAATTTATGGAAGCAAGAAGGAAGGAAGCTTACCTGCAGGCAGCATTCTCATGGAGATGGAGAGCGAGTGCCCGCGCCCCCATACCCTGTCCTTAGCCAGAGGAGAGAGAGCAGAGGCGCTTGGGTGGGCAAAGTCACTGGCCGCATGCACTGATGCCTACTTTATTTGCAGGGTTTTTGCTAAGTGCTTCACCAGCAACCCAGGGGACATACCAGGAGAGGGAAGAAGGCTTGTGAATAACTAACACCCCACCCCCACCTCTTCACCTTCCCCACCCCCACCCCCAACCCCCATCCAAGGAAACAGGCACAGGTACCCCACTAGGGGAACAGCTAGGGCTTAAAACACTGAAACCAGTTTTCAAGGGCTTGTGGTCCCCACCCGCTAAGTTCACTGCATTTCTTCTCTCACCTCTATTTCACCTATAAAGAGGCAGACGACAGGCCAAACCCTAGGTCTCCCCGTCACACTCTGTTCTTAATCTCAGGCCTGGTGCCCTTGGTCTTGGTTAGTTTATTCCCAACTCTCTCTACTACCCACCACCACACGTAGGTAACCACTTTCATTGGTTTCCTTCCGGAGTTTCTTTTTGTAAGTACAAGCAAATACAAAGACACATTCTCCGAGTATGTCTCCAATAGGCTTAAAATTAACAACAAAGCAACTGAAAATACAGAAAATTGCAGTGTTCCAGGTAAAGAGTGAAGTAAGTCTAGGAATTGTTAGCAGGTAGATAAGCTCTGAGGCCAAAGAATGGAAGACATGAAAGAGGAGAGGGGAAGAAAAAGAGGAGAGAAAGAAAAGGGACCACGGAGCTATGCTTTAGAGTCAGGAAAAGAAAACCAGAGAAGCATAAGAAAAGATCGAGAGAGAATATTTTAATGAAAGAGCAAGTAGGCAATTGTGTTACCTGCTCCAAACATGTGAAGAGATCTGCGTGAACCCACCTGGAAAAACAGCCAATTAAAGAGGGAATTCAGAGTAAAATATATCTGTGATCCCACTTTTGCAAAAATCT
This sequence comes from Lyroderma lyra, assembly GCA_004026885.1. Lineage (NCBI taxonomy): Eukaryota > Metazoa > Chordata > Mammalia > Chiroptera > Megadermatidae > Lyroderma > Lyroderma lyra. Next base: position 97,430 of record PVJL010005171.1, read on the forward strand.
ATCTAATTGGTATGTATAAAAACCATGTTCAGTGAGTAGAAAGAAGTCTGGAAGACTCTAAACAGAGCCAACTAACAGGGGAAACCCTGGTGAGCAGATTTGAGAAAAGAGGTGGCTTTTTTCCTTTGGACAACACCAGTTTTGTTTGCATTTTTTACCACAAGAATGCATTCTTTTTGTAAATAAAAAAGATTTGTAAAGGGAGGGAAACTGCTGTTTAAGACCATCTATATTCAAAATCTCTGAGGCTGTTGAGAATGGTGGTTAAAAGAGCTAGGTTAAGAATCCAATAAACATGAGTTTAAAACCCCAGCTATACCCCCATGAACAAATTCGCCTCTCTGGGCCTCGGTTTCCTCATCTGTAAAATGGTGATTATGATCATTACCTCACAGAATTATGATAATTAATTGGGTTTATGAGGAAATGCAAGTAGAGCTTTTAGTAATACAGAAGAGGCACATTGATAGACTCTTAGTAACTGGCACCCAGGGGGATTGGAAGATGCCAGATAAATGTAAGTAGACTCTCTGTTAACTGGAATTCAAGCCATCGGCACTCTCAAGCAACCAGCAAAATCTCAAACAACCGGTAAAACATTTTGCCAGCTTGAGAGTGCCGATGGCTTAAATTCCAGTTAACAGAGTCTACTGTATTATTTGGCCTTTAAAATAGTTATTACTAGCTCAAGCCAGTACATTGGAGAGGTAGAGACTTGGACCACATATTTTGGTCCCTCTAAAACTGCTATCACTGCAATGCTTCTTCTGTGCCATGGTTTAGACCTCCGCTGAGGGTCGTTGTGAGAAATGGTGATAAGAAGTCTGCCTGTCTGTTGCCAGGATCCATCTCATAGAATTATCCATTGTACCAAGCAACTAGGAGGGACCTGTGACTACCAGAAAAAAATGTGCAAGGTGAGCCTCAACAGAATTTCCATGTGTACTAATATTTGTCTAATTTTTTCAATTTCTATTTTTTTTACAGTACACATAATACAGAAGGTCCCCAAAAATGCATACACATTTTAAGAATGGAAAAAAACTATTAAAATTATAATACTCAATATATATTGATAACAAAAGATGAATACTAGTCATGTCTGACTTCTGCAATGACAAGAGGTGCTCAAAGTGGTTACCATCAGCACCTAGACACTTCTGATTATGAACTACTGCGCAAGCAACGCTGACCGAAGTGTCCACTTGTATGGCTGAGCATGCCGTTCCAATTCCTTCCCAAAGTACCGCCAGTGTAGCTGGTTTTCTATGGTTCACCACATCCTTTAAGGTCCCCCATAGGTAGAAGTCAAAGGGTGTTAAGTCAGGTAATGTGGGGGAAACTCAAACAGTGTTCTCAAATCTCAAATATCATTCCAAAATGGTCTTGCGCTCCTCAAACAACAACCGTGCTTCTGCCATTTTCTCTGACTGCCCTGCCTGTCACATGGTGACACTAGCATTCATTTGATTAACGCCATCTTTTGAGTGAATGTCATACTACACATTGCTACTGTAATTCAATTCAACTTCAAAATGTAATACATAGATAACATCTCTTAAAATGTGTATGCATTTTCTGGGGTACTGCCAGTATATGAGTTCATCAGTGTGTATGTATAGTTTATAAACAAATATACCTGTACTGGGGAATTTAACAATTTTTACCCAGGGAATTTAACCATGGAAGTTTGGAAAGCAGTGTCTTCTTAATGAGTTCTTTCAGATTTAAGGTCACAGAAAGGTACATTTTTCCCAAGCAATTGGTTTATTGCTGCTTATGATACTGTCACTCCTGTCAATGAATGCCTTTCCTTCTTGGCTTTGGCTTGCTAGAAACCTCAGAGCCAAATTCATAACCCAGCTCTATGTACAGAATGCCTGTGGTTGGCATGCAGAGGACTGTGGTTATGAGCACAGATTCTAGAACCACACTGCCTGTGTTCAAATCCCACTTATTACCTGTGTGAACTTGGCAAGTTACTTAAGTGCTCTGTGCCTCAGTTTCCTCAAATGTAAAATGATAATAATAATAGTAATTACCTCATAGGATGATTATAAAAATTAAGTGAGATGATACATGTAAAACAATCAGAAGAGTGCTAAGCATAATAATAAGCACTCAAATATTTTTTATATTGTTACTGGCTTTCATTCTATGACTTCCTGACCCTTGCTTTCCTTCAGCTCCATTTCTGCTATTCCGCGTATTTAGTAAGGTCCTTCAAATCCTTTTTTTTGAAAGGAGTATAAGCAAACAACCATCTAAATATTTTTTAATACTCCAGGCACTGTGTTAGGTGCTTGAAGAATACAAAAATAAAGGAAAGATTGTTTCTACCTTCAAGGAAATGCTCACACAAATAGCCATAATCTAAGTACAAAATAGGGGAAGCCATGTAGTAGAGGTGTCCAAGTGCCATGAGGAGCAGCTGAGATCCGTGAAGGCTTCCTGGAGAAGGTGCAAGGAAGCCATACTGCCCAGGAGACAAAGATGATGGATCAGGGATTCCAGGTGGAGAGTGCAATGAATGATCCAAGACAGACTCTCCAGGACAGATGTGCTACCTACACTGCTCGATACAGTGAGTGCTCAATAAATCCTTGTTTTTGATTATTTGATTCAAGGGGTATGAAGAAAGGTAGGAAAAGACAACGGGGCAATATCTTTTTTAAGGGAGGTGGAAAAGAACAAGAGCAGAATCACATCCTCTGAGGTGGTAAGACAAACTTGCCTACCCGAGCAGGACACAGGTGTGAAACCCAGGTAAAAGCAGCAGTTGCTCTGAGGGAGGAAGGAATGAATGGAAGGTTTAGGAGTAGGAAAGGGGAGCAGAGGGGTCCTCTGCCCGGGTCTATCTGCACTGCAGAACCGAGGCCCCAGGCCCTTAGCACTGCCCCTAGGTTCAGAGATAAAACTTTTCTTTCATGGTGTGGCTTCAACTATCAGGCCTTCCAGAAGTACGTTTGGGCACAGTCTTTTAAGATGTCCTACCCTCTCTAAGCAGAGATCCCTGATAACTTCATCCACACGCTTCTCTTCCTTTGTTCGGAGGTATCCAAAGAGGGAGTCTGAACATGAGAGGCCGAAAATCACAGTTAACTCCCTGTCTCCAATGTTCCTAAGAAGTGACAGAGTGTGGTAAGCAAAGGACAACATTTGGAGTTGGACAGACCTGGCTTCTAATTCTAGCTTCTGACAAGAGGCTAACCCAGGTCCCTCCTCTACAAAATGGAGAAGTCCATGTTTGCCTTAAAGTCTTGTTTAGGAGGATGACAAGACGTAGGGCCCAGTACCCAGCGGCACTAAGATATTCTCTGAGCTCCATCTGGCTTATTGAGCACCCCTACTAGGTCAGGTGCTGTGCAAAGTGCTTCATTTACGTTACTGGTTTACTGATGAGGTGGTGGCCCACGTCTTTCAGAATGTAGCAGCAACATGGGTTCTTTCCCTTCATTTCTGCCCTTGAAGACTGGATCTCCTGATGTCAAGTGGTCGATTTCTAGAACACCTCAGGTGTCCTCAGAAAATTTGGTATCACTAAGGGCTCTAGTTCAACGGCCTCAGTGCTTAAAAAGTCTAGTGATGACTTGAGGCAACCTCAGGACCTTTCTTTTCCCAAGAGAGCAGGGCAGGTACTATGTGTTTAGATTTCACAAACAGTAAAGAGATTACAAGCTCCTTTTCCTTTCTGAGTCAGCCTTTCCTTCCTTCTGTTTCTTTAAGGTCATATTCCCCAGCTTGGCTCATTGGAATCACCAGGGGAGGCTTAAAAAATGCTTTCCTCCCACCCCAAGAGATTGTGACATAATTGGTCTAGAGTGTGACCTAGGCCTCTGGATTTTTATTATTATTATTATTATTTTATTCTCAGGTATTCTAATGTGCAGGTCAGGTGAGAACTATTGCCCTACGTTCTCAGGTTAAAAAAATTATCTATCTTCTGCCTTAAGAAATACATGTTTAAACAAAAGTGAAATGACATTTATATATCGTTCTGCTATTTGCTTCTTTTCATATAAAAATATGTCATAGATCTCTTTCCTTACCTGTACACATAAAATTACCTCACATTTTAGCAGCTGCAGAATTTTTTTTTGTAAAAATGTACAATAATGTACTTAAGCAATTCCTTGCAATTGGATGTTTAGGTTGTTTCCAGTTTTTCACTATTACAGTGTGCTGGAGACATAGTTGCCAATGTACAAATATTTCTGTAAGATTCACAAAGTGGAATTGCTTAGTTAAAGAACATAATATGTAGGTAAATATTTATATATAGTAGACTCTCTGTTAACCGAACTTAAGCAACCAGCATCAGTTGCTTAAGTTAATGGAGAGTCTACTGTACTTACGTATTTATTTTTGTGTTTTAGTAAATGAACAAAGGAAGCCCTTTGTATTGTCATTTGCTCGGCTCATGCGTGGAATTTTCGCAGCTGAAGTAGCTTCTGAGCCCTTGAAGAAAGAGACAGAATCCACTGGACCCTTTGAGGTCAAGGCTGGCTGGGCTGACTGGAACCATGACCAACCTGTGGCTGTATCTCGGCTTTTCTATCTAAGGCAGGAGGTGGCCAGGGCACAGAGTTTTCCTTCTTCTCCACGGGGTGCCTTTTGATGTGCTGGCCTGTAACCTAGGAAGTTGCAGCACTTTGGGAGGCTATCAGAAGAGGTAGAGTATGACAGTTGGAAGTAACCCATACTCATTTTGTCTGAAGCTAACGTCAAACAGGGGCAGGGCCTGGAAGGGACGGAGGAGGGTCAGGAAGCAGCAAATCCAAGCCAGGCCTGAATCTGGACAGGGCTTCTCACAGGAATAAATGTCTCTTCTCTTGGGCTGCCCTTCTGAACTAGTATTTGAAACACAATGTAGGTTTCTGCAGGAGGCTGGCTAGGAGGGCCAGGGGAGCCCAGGTGGGGCTAGCCCTGAGGATGGGAAAGGTCAGGATGTTGATGTCATGTCCAATTTTGGAGCCAGTTGGTAAACAAGTAAATAGCTGACACTGCAAAATTGTGCAAGAGAGTTTGAGGAAGGAGTTTCCCAATTCGTCCTCAGACTCACACTCAAGGTGGGACTGGATAGGAGACCTGGGTTGACATCCTGACACTACTGCTGACAGCTGATTGCCAGCTGACTGCGTGGCAGCCTAGAGTGAGCCTCTCCTCTCTGAGCCTCTTTCATCATCTGGAAAATAGGGTTCATACTTTATTTCACCTTGGGCTGTTGTGAGAATAAAATGAGGGAACAGCTGCAAAGGCATTTAGTACTGTCCTTGGCACACAGTAGGTGCTCAATAAATAGTAGCTGCATTTATCAGTGGGTTAGGGAGCCATCCAAGAAAGATAGGGACCAAGTATCCTATAGAACAGCCACCGTGTGGGGCCTGGAATCAGAATCACAAAGCACAGGGAGGCAAATTCCAGTTGCTGCTGCTGAGTGCATGGGATGTATTGTTTAGGACAAAGGACCAGCACCTTCAGCCCTATAGGTATTTCTGCTGCCCTGGCTGTCTTTTTCATGGGCAACTACCCTCAGCTTCCAAGGAACTATGAGGAGAGTCCTAGCTGTGGCCAGGAGGGAGAGAGGAAAGTTGATGGGGTGGGGGCTGTAAAAAATGTAAATGTAAACGGTGCGGTGTGGAGCTTGGCTCCAGCTGTCTGGCACTCACCGGAGTTGGCAGGAGCCCGAGGAAGGAGTCCCAGACCCGGGGCGCCTTTTGTCCCAAGGCTTGGCTTTGTAAAAGGTGGGGGAAGGGGCAAGAATTCGTGGAACTCGTCCTTTCATTGGAGCCCCCGCTGCCAGCAGGTGTGAGAATGGGGGAGAGAGTTGCGGACTTCGGCCTGGAAAGTTTAGAAATGAGAATTGCAGCTCAGCATGCAGTTTTGTTTGACAAACAAATTCCTTGGGTTCCAGCCTCTAAGGCTGTGAACCTTCAAGCCAGCCAGACTCCATTCTGCTTAGAATGTGGCCATGAACTGGTTCCCCACCCCCCAACTGGCCTTCCAAACGCCCATCTCTGCCTGTCCCCAAATCCCTGCTTTCCACGCTCTGCCAAAGCACACTGCCTCGCCAGGCCTACTCTTCTAGGCTGCTTGATTTTCTGAGATTTTTGTTTGTTTGTTCTTACGTTTCCATTCTTCTTTGGCTGGTGGAGTTCACAGCTTCCAGGGCCTTCTCCAAAGCACTATATCCAAGCATTAGATGTTGCTTGGGCCAAGTCCTAGAAAAACCAGTGTAGGGCGAGGAAGGACTTGGAATAATGCAAACCTGGGTCCAAACCCTGCTCTGCCCTTCCGCTGAGCGAATGCCAAGCAACTGGCTAAGCTTTCTGAGCCACAGTTTTCTGTAGATAAAATGGGTATACAGTTTGTTCCTACATCTCAAGGTTTGTACAGATGAAACTCTGAGTTAATATTTAGACAGCTCTTAAGCACAGTGCCTGGTACAGAATAGGTATGTGTTCAATGAATATTTGGTTATTTCTTTTAATAAATCATAGGAAAATAAGGCAGAAAGTCCCTGCAGTGTTGTTTCCATTTGTGTTTCCTTGTTGGTGGATTAATCTTTTTCCTGTTTATTGGCCATTAGTATTTCTATGTGTGATTTGTCTGTTCATAACTGTCATCCATTTTTCTTTTAGTTGTTTTTTTTTTTGTCTTTAGTTTAATGATTGGCAGGATACCTTTAGACATTCTGCATTCTAGAATTCTTTTTATAGAATTTCCAAATGTTTTCTCTTAGTCTGTCTCAGGCTGTTGGCTTTTGGCTTTTTGGTGTCTTTCAACGTCATCTCTTTTTCTTTCTATACAGTGTATGCCCACATCTGCTCATGCGGACTGGTTCTGTATAGGCTGGTTTGGGGGCCTCACTGAGTCCCCGTGACCAGTGCGCCACCCGGGGCTTTCTCGGGCCCTCCATTGTTCTTTAAATGAAAGCGAAAATCTGCAGCTGAAGCCGTTTGACCGGATCCTGGAGGACCGCGGTTCTATCCCAAAATGCGCACACTGCCACTGCCCTCTACTGGTGTCTGAAGGAATCACATCCTTCAGGAAACTCCAAAATCTGAAAAATTGTGGGCTGAATGAGAATTTGGATGTCCTCCATTAACCTTCTCTTTGGGGCTCAGTACTGACTCGTGCACTCTGTACCTCACCCTCCCAGCCAGCTGGCCAGACTCACATTAATTGACCATTTAAGTTACGCATTTCTGAGAAGCTGATTATAAATATAATTTGATGGATTGTATTTTAATGCTCTAGGAGAGAAGGAAATTAAAATAAATGTTATGAATTCTGCTAGCTCACTTATTGGGCACTTACCATGTGCCATTTGCTGGTGAAGCACTTTATGTGAAGATCTTATTAAATCCTCATGACTATAAGGAAAGCTCAAATTTCTCCATTTTATAGATAAGGAGACTGATGCTTTGAGAGGTTATTATGCAGGTTGGCCAAGGTCACGCAACTGGAGGGTTGGCAGATTGAGCAAATAAACATACAGCAGCCCAGTTAAATTTGAATTTCATATATAGAGTAATTTTTTAGTATAGCATGTCTCAAATAGTGCATGCAATATTTTATCTGGCAACCAGATGGTAAGGGGGGAATGTAGACTAGACTCCAAGTCTCCTGATCCCCTGGCCTTCCAGTGGTTAAGACCAGGGAATACTTGCACAGAATTCTTTGGAAAGCGAAGAAACCTCTTGTACTAACACTTAGATTTTGGGGGGGGTGGAGGCTTCTTAACAAGCATCCTCACCCTCAAACCCCCACTCCTCAGGGATTCCTTTGCACTCTGAATTTTGAGAGCACATTTGTATGTATTCAGCTTGTAAATTTAGATGCCAGTATTCAACTGTCTGTGGCTTCCAATATTCCTAGTAACTCTTTACATTCATTCAATCATCCATGCATTTAACTCCTTGACAAATGTGACAGGGGATCCAAGAAAACCCAAATTACCTTCTGCAGGGCGGGTCCCTTGTACAGGCTTCCCCTGCTACATGAGCACTCCAGGGACCTGTCTGCATTAGTGTACAAGCTGGTGTTGTTGTGAGAGGCTGTGAGAGGCATCAGGAAATTGTTTTTGGAGACTCTTCCAATGCATATGCCCATTTCATAATGAGTGATTTACACAAACAACGTGCGGCATGACAAGGCACCTGCCCACTCTGCACTGAGTGTTCAGCAGTTTTTTATCAAAAATATGGCATGACCCCCATACCCCACCCTCCCTATTCACCCAATCTCACCCCAAGAGACTATTTTTGTTTCTCCCCATGAAAAAAGTCCTCAAAGGGAAACATTTTGTTGATGTGGAAGAGGTGAAACAAAAAATGCCAGAAGCACTGAAAGGCATCAAATCATCAAATCGATAAGTTCAAAAACTGTTTTGAGCAGTGGCAAAGCTTCTCGATAGGTGCATTACATCAAATGGAGAGTACTTTGAAGGTGACTGAAGTTTAAACATGTAAAAATAAATACACAATATTTTACAAATAAATTCTGTTTTTTTGTGGAGGGGTCCTCTCGTATTTATTGTTTGAAGGCCTGCCCTACCAGCCAGGGATAGAAAGATGAATTAGACACAGCTTCCACTGGTGAGGAGCTCGTGGGGGGTGGGTTGGGCAACCCTGTAATCGGGACTATGACCGAGGTTTGCTCCAGAACCAGAAGGGGCGGGGCGGGGGAGCAGTCAGATACAAATTCTACGAGATTAGCTTCAGCTGAGTCTTGAAGGGTCAATAGTTTTGTTTTCCTCTGAAGAGGGCAACAAATGATAATAGATATGAATTTTAGCCAGTGGTTACAATTTGCAATAAGAGATGAATTCAGATGAAGAAAGTGACAAACATGGCCTCCAGAGCCAGATGTCCTGGTCACGTCCAAGTTCCCCCACTTTCTAGTCATGGCCATGTGACTAACTGATCCTCTCCATGACTCAATTTTGCCTCCTGTGAAATGGGGATAACAATGTTATTATCTACCTCTTCAGTTTGGAGTACAGGGTAAATTAACCCATATAAAATGCCTAACGCAACTCCTGAGATGTAGTTAGAATGCCGTGAAGGTTCACATCAACCATTTCCTCCTCTGTATGGACCATCCCTTCAGCCTACAAATGTGTTGTAACATCATTCCATCCTTGACCCATATCCTCCTCTAACTCCTGGCGGATTACCTGTTCCCCATTTACAGCACAGCTCTTTGAGGGAATCACCTGTAACTCTCATTTTCACTTCCTCACCTCCTTCTCTCTCTTGAACCTACTCCATGGAGCCTGCCCTTGTCAAGGTCAGTGATAAGCTCCATGATGCAACTCCAGCAGGCAATTCCCAGCCTCCTCAGCAACCCTCAGCCGTATCCAACACAGATAAAGTGCTTGCTTCCCTTGGCTTCCAGGACATCACTCTCACCCGGGCCTCCGCCTCCCTCCCTGCAGCTGCTTCCCCATCTCCTTTACTGGCTCTTCTCTCCTGGTCCTCCCACTAAATGTGGGAGTGCAACAAGGCTCAGTCCTCTGACCTCTTCTTCTCTCCACATTCACTCCTTTGGTCATCTCTGGCACTCTACTCATTTAAAACCCCATCTTTCTTCTGATGATTCCCACATTTACAGCTCCAGCTCAGACATCGCCCCTGAATTTCAGACTCAAACAGCCAATTGCCTATGTAACATCATCACTGAGTGTCCGTTAGGTGTCTCAGATTTAACCTATCTATGAGCAAATTCTTGACTGATCGTGTATCCTCCATCTAGAATCTGTTCTTCCCCCAGAGTTCACCATCTCAGTAAATGATGCCACTATTCACTCACTCAGGCTAAAAGCCTTAGAATCACTCTTGATTCTTTTTTCTCTCATCCCCCACATCCAAACTCAAATCCTATTGGTTCTAGTTTAAAAATATATCCCAAATCCAGTACTTCTCACTTCCTCTAAACCAAGGTTTCTTAGCTTTGGCACTTTGGACATTTTGGACCAGGTAACTCTTTGTTGTGAGCTGTACATTATTGTATGATGCTTAGCAGCATCCCTGGCCTCAACCCACTAGATGCAGTAGCATCCCGTGTTGTGACACCTAAAATGTCTCCAGATATTTCTAAATGTTCCTGGAGGAGGGTGGGTATGGAGAGGGTAGGGCAAAAGCACCCTGGTTGAGAACCACCTCTCTAGAGCTACTCTTCTATTGTTTCAACCATTATTATCTCTTATCCTAAATACTAGAACACCCTCCTAACTGGTTTCCCTATCTCCATTCTAGCTCCCTCTTCTCCATACAGCAGCAACCAAAGTAATCTTTTTAAATCAGAAGCTAAACCTGGTCATTCCTTTATTTTCAATCCTCCAATGGCTTCCCATAACACTAAACATAACACCTGATGTCCTTATGATGATGTGAAAGACCCTGTGTGATGTGGCCCTTGTTCGTGTCCAACCACTATACTCCTGCTTATCGCATTTTAGCCTTGCTAACTTTGCTGTTCCTTGAATATGTCCAGAACACTTTCATCTGGGTCATTTGCATTTGCTGTTCCCTTGATTTAGAATGCTATTCCTCAGAATCTACATGGCTTCTTCCTGCACTTCACTCAGGTTTGCAATTTAAACCTCCTGTCTCAAGGAGCACCGACACCCTATCCCTGTCTCCCCACATGCTATGTAATGGACATGGAGATGTGCAGGCTAAATCCCTTTCTTTGGTGAAGGACTTGTTGCTCAGCTGCTAGGAGTGCAGTCAGCAGATAGCCTTCCACTGTCAGTCCCCTCAAGAATTGTCTCAGTCACAGAGTAGACTTGCTTAAGGTCATGACGTTCCCTAGGTAGCCCACATGCAGGGACTGATGGGGCCCCAAGTAGAAAGGAGGCAACTAAAATGAACCACTTTGGCTCTGGAGTTCCCTGTGGAGTTCACGAGGCTGCCATCAGACCTGCCTCTCAGCTTGTTTTCTCCCCCTGCCCCACCTTGCTTCCTTCTCCTCCCTTCCACAGCTGTGACCCAAGAGCATTCTCTTTCAATATCAAGCTTGCTAAACATCTCAGGGTGTGAGGCCCCGAGGATTCAACCTGTGATGTCCTCTACAGTTTTCTATGACTTACATTTAATATCATTTTATTTGTTCATTGTATGTATCTGCTTAAGGTCTATGAAGGCAGGGACTTTGTTTTAAAACCACTTATCTCCAGCACCTAGAACAATGCCTGGCAGGTACAGAGTAGGTGCTCAGTAAACACTTATTGAAAGTTGAATGAATTCTCCTTGCTACCATGGTCTGCTCTTCACAGCTGTGGGTGTGGGGAACAAGTCTCCCACAACGTGCCACTCTGGTGTGCAGATTATTTTCAGTTGAGAACAATTAAAGCCCAACAAACTCAAGAAGACTATTTTATCTCCCCCTTCCTGCCTAAGGAGATTCAATTAGAAAAACCTGCTTCAGGAAGGGAACCTTAACATATTCACCTCAGCACATATGAATGAAGTGTGGTGGACAGAAAGAATCCAGGCAAAAATCTCTCTGCTAGATTGTCCCATTGTTTCTAGGTGGCCCTGTAAGAAATTGTTTGCCAAATGTTTCTTCTTCCTCATCGCCCTCTGAATAGCCTACCTCCCCCTCCTTAGTCCGAAAGGACATACCTCATTTTGCCTCATTATCTTTGGAATTTTTGTGCTTCTATGAATTTCCTGTTACACACATATTAAAATTTAATTTTTTCCTGTTAATCTCTCTATGTCAGTTGATTTATTCAAACTTGCAGAAGAATTAAATGGGTGAGGAGAGTCAGAAGAAGTGAAGCGGTAAGGGGAGTTTCTCGGCCACAACCCTACTCTGAGATTCCTTTGAGTGGTCAGGGTGTCCTTGAGGGATTTCAATACGAAGCCTCCAGCTTTCAAACAAAGATGCAGCTCAGGGACACAATCCTTCCAGATGATTTACCTCCTGCAATGGGAATAGGCCCAGATGGTTTTAGATCTAGAAGACCTGACAGCAGGGCTCTGCTCAGCTACCAGTTTTATTCCTCCTGCTCTGTCCTCCTTTGGTCTAGAAACAAATTTAACAGTCTGGTCTCATGTGGGGAAGCTGCCACGGGCCTGGGACCAGCTGCACGGCAGGCGTTTTGACCTGGTCAGCCCATAGCATAAACTTCAGATTAAGTCTTCATTCTTGAGTATTTTTATACACTGCTTCATCTTTTTCAAGAACATGCGCATTGCTCAGTAATTTCTCATGATGGCCATGAGCTGTGAGTCTGCTTTACCATCCTAATTTTACATTCAGGGAAACTGGAGTCAGAGGAGTGACTTCATTCGTTCCAAAAATGTTTAATGAGCACTGTCTGCATACCAGGCACTGGGCTGGGCATTGCAGGATATGAGGATGGCTAATCAGGATCCAGGGAGCAAAAACAGGAGAAAGGCTGTATGTAACTGAGCTGGGAACCAAGAACTGGGAGGGCCAGAAGATAAAGCGATCATTGCTGTTATCGGAAGACAACTTCTGGGGAGGGTTTATTGTGTAGAGAACATTTTTTTTTAATCCACTTGAACATACAGACTCTTTTGTCCAAATTGTCTTTTGCTCTCTCCATTCCTTGCATTCCTAATGCCCACACATTCCAATCATTTTCAATGGGTGCATACTCATGCACACACAAACATGTTTTGTTATTTTTTTTTTTTATTTTTTTTTTATTTTTTTTTTAATTCATTTTTATTGTTAGACTTATTGGGGTGACATCTGTTAGCAAGGACTACATAGGTTTCAGGCATATAATTCTACAGTGCATTGTCAACTTGATGTATAATAAGTTCACCACCTAATGTGACTTCTCTTTCCATCACCTTATATTTAGCTTCCCCCCCTCCTCTCCCACCCCCTGTTATTTTTTTTAAAGTCGAAACATGGAGCATGCTTTCTTTTCAAGTTATCCATATTTTGGCTATGTTCAAGTATATTTGTCGCAGCATTCAAGGTAATAGCAAGAGACTACAACCCACTAAAATGTCCATCAATAGTGAACTGGATAAATAGTTCCTCTTTACAATGGACTACTATGCAGTGGGAAAAAATGAGGTACGTCTGTATGATATGGAAAAATCTCCAAAATATACTATAAAGTATAAAAAGCAAGCTGCAAGACAGAGTGTTTAAAAGGAGAAAGATGTGCATGCGTGTGTGTGTGTGTGTGTGTGTGTGTGTGTGTGAAATAATCACACATATAAGTTGTATAAAACGTTTCGGGAAAGATTCCTAAGGAGCTGTAAGCAGCAGTGGCCTCTGGGCTAGGAGACAGGCTAATTTTTTACTATATGCCCTATCATCCTGCATGAATTACGTTATCATATGTTTTTAAAATTTTCAATTAAAAACCTAGTTAAAGACAAATCATCATCAATAATATTGTAATTACTATGTATAGCATCAGATGGGTACTAGATTTATCAGGGTGATCACTTCTTAAGTTATATAAATGTCTGATCACTATGTTCACTATGTTGTACATCTGGAACTAAAATAATGTCATATGCCAACTGTAATTGAAAAATAAAAAAATAATAAAGTATATCCCAAACTCTTAAAAACAAACAAATAATATAGCATGGGCATCTTTTCCATGTTACTATATAATGCATTTAAATTTTATCAACTCCAGGCACTGTTTAGATATTTCACATATATTAATTAACTTATTTCCCACAACAACCCTCTAATGTATAAAGTGATTATTATCCCATTTCACAATTAAGGAAATTGAGGCAGCTCACCCAAGATCGCACAGATATTAAGTGGTAGAGCAGAGATTTGAACCTATGTAACCTGGCTCTGAAGTCCATGCTCTTAACCATTATGACGATGCCACCCATCTCTTGTTAATTCTACGAAGTGATTGGGTCATACTTTGTTCAGCTACTCCTCCTTTGATAGGGATTCTGGTTGCTTCTAGGATTTTGCTATTACCTACATGCTGCAGAAACACACTTATGATTAATTCTCTATGCCCTTGAGTAAAATATGTTTATAAGAGAAGTCCTGGAAGTGAAAACTACTGCATCATCTAAAATTTGATAGTTATTACCAAATTAATTTCTTTCTTTTTCTTAACCAATTTGTTCTTCCTTTGTCTATGTTTTGCTATTACATGCAATGTTGCAATAAATACCCTTGAACGTAGCCAAATACGGTTAGTATATAAGAAGGCATACTCCATATTTTGTTTTTTTAAAAAAGCATGTTTGTGTGTGCATGAGTATGCACTTATTGAAAATGATTGGAATTTGTAGAAATTGGGAATGTAAGGAATGGAGAGAACAAAAGACAATTTAAACCAAAGAGTGAGGATGTATATTCCAGCCCAGAACTCCGGAAGCTGGAAAAAGGGAAGCTCAGTCCTTGTAGAAACCAGTAGAGCACAGACAGTGGCCTCTGTGCTTTGTGAGATTGGGGACTGTCTAGCTTAGCGGTTCTCAACCTTCTTAATGCCGTGACCCTTTAATACAGTTCCTCATGTTGTGGTGACCCCCATAAAATTATTATTTTTTCTTTTTTTTAAAAATTTTTTTATTATTATTTTTTTTTATGTGGGTAGTTCCCTGGCTGGGAATCGAACGCAGGCCACAGCGTTTATAGCACTGAAGCCTTAGCCACTACACCACCAGGGAACTCCCATAAAATGATTGTCATGGCTACTTCATAACTGTAATTTTGCTGCTGTTACGAATAGTAATGTAAATATCTGATATGTGTTTTCCGATGGTCTTAGGTGACCCCTGTGAAAGGGTCATTCGACCCCCAAAGGGGTCACGACCCACAGGTTGAGCTCGTCTAGCTCGTCTTTGTTCAACAAATATTTATGGTACCTTTACTAAGCGCTTCTGGACAATGGGGACACAGTAGTGGTGGACATAATAAGCATGGTCCATGCCCTCACGGAGCTGACAGTCTGCAGAAAGAGGCCTTAATGAAGTAAACACACAAAATGAAAATATAAGTGCTATAGGAGAAAAATGGGGTGCTATGGGAGGCAATAATAGAGTCCTCCTTAGAGAGGGTGGCCAGGAGAGGACTTTCTGGGAAAGGAACATTACACTGACTGGGGACAAAAGGAAGAGTAGAAATTAACAGCAGAGTAGAGTGGCACCAGGTTGTTTTCTGGCCCCTAAAGAAATTGGGGTGGTAGGTGTGACCGGGGCACCAGAGCCCTTTGAACCACTGATGGGTTTTAAGAAAGGTGTTAATTTGGCTTACATTTTCCCAGATTCCCCTGGATGCTCTCTTATGTAGGAACTGGATTAGGGCGAGAGCAAGAATTTAAATGAGGAAACCAGTTAGGTTTTCACAGAAGGATAGAAGAGAGATGATAATTGTTGGTCTAAGGTGGTGCAGCAGGAATCTATTCACCGTAAGTCTCAAAATATGTATCCATTGACTGCAATATGTGGACCTTATTTGATCCTCATCTTATTTATTTATTTATTTATTTTATTTTTTGGTGGTTCCCTGAGTGGGGATTGAACCCGGGCTGTGGCAGTGAGAGCACTGAAGCTTAGCCACTACACCACCAGGGAACCCCTCATCTTTTTTTTTACTTTTTCCTGTATTGCCTATCTATATTTTTTTTTATTCATTTTTATTGTTAGACTTATTGGGGTGACATCTGTTAGCAAGGATTACATAGGTTTCAGGCATACAATTCTTTTTTTTTTTTTTTT
>PVJL010005172.1:0-113272 GCA_004026885.1 Lyroderma lyra
AAGCAGACAGGAAAGCTGGCAAACTCCTGTTTTTGGTTGCAGTACAGCAAGTGTCCATTTGGAGGGACTCTCAGACAAGGAAAAGTCTAACAGGACAACGCCATTAGAATAAAGGCAGGCTGCAAAGAGCCATGCACTTTTCAGAAAATGTTAAGCACTTCGAAGGAATTCTCACTGAGCCCACACAGACCAAGGGGGAGATGCTAGAGATCCAGCTCTCAGGGAAAACTTACCAGAAAGGGGAGTTTACTCTTGGGGAAAAAAATTTAGCACGTAGAACCTCTCAAGATTTCCAGAATAAAATGCAAAGAAACCATCAACATCAGTGAATGATTTCTGGCTGTGATTATGGGAACAGGCTGGGCTGCTATTCGGTTTGACCCACTTGTTCTAATCACGCTGCGTCAAGTCCGCTGATACTGTGTTGATGAAACCCACAGAATTTCAGATTTGCTCTCTTCCGGGTTAATAAAATATGACTGCTAAGTTTGTAACATTTGTTCCTTGACTGCTGAAGACAAAGACAGGAAGGATGAGATACGCTAAACATACACCTGCTCAGCCATCCCTGTCCCACCACTCATAACCCATACATGAATTTGGACTCAAGGACGTGAGTAATCTCTCACTTTAAGACTCATGTATGTTCTGTTTTGTTGGTGAGACTCACTGTTTGGTGATTAGGATGTAATTTCTGTCCCAGTAAATTAAGTGGCCATTCATGTACTAAAAAAACCCAAAACCGAAAAAAGAAACAACAAACAAAAAAACAAAACCAAAACCCAAAAACAACATAATTCAGCAACTCTTCAAAGTACGACTAGAATAAAACTTAAGAAAGAACACTTAGAGGAGCATGGTGTCAGATGAGATGGGGTGACAAAAGATCGTGAATATTTCACTATTTTTTCTTTTAGTGTTAGTGGAAAATAAAAATTTCTATTAAAGTTCTATAACCCTGATGGTCTGTCTGAAAGCAAATGGAATCTGGCTGTGAGAGAAATAATATTTTCCAGGTTATGAGAGATTGGTACGATTCTCTATAAACAATGTGGGAAGACTTTATGAAACATTTATATTTTCCTATTCTAAGAGTAATGGATACACTGATTACACAGAAATGTAAATACATCAAAGTATAAAGAAGAAAATGAAAACCACCTATACCTCTGCTGTAGGAGAGAACCACTGTTGGCATTTTGGTGTATTTACTGCCTCTCTCTTTACTCTGCATATGTCTACACTGAAATATTTATTTTTATGGCGTTCACATCTCTGAACAGTTTTAGATCCTGCCTTTATAACATAACGAGGCATGCTGTGAAAACATTTTAAATGCCTGACATCGCACCTTCCAGCTATACCATAATTTATTTACTCAGTCCCCTGTTTGCGGCCATCTATGTTTAGAATTCTTCACATTCTAAAATAACATAGCAACTGATTATCTTCATGTAGATGCAGTCATCAGAATTTCTGATTACTGTTTCCTCAGGACACATTCTCAGAAGTGGATCAAAGTGCACAAAATCATTCCAGACTCTTGACATGCCCAACTACTTCCCCGAATGTATCAGAGGCTTCTCAAGGGTGTAGTGAGAAAAGCAAAAAAACAAAAACAAAAACAAAAACAAAAACAAAAACAAAAAAACAAAAAAACAAAAAAACAAAAAACAAAACATTGTAATTCTGGCTTCCTTGATGATTTCTGAGGGTTAACTTCATTATTATTTTATTTTTAAAAAATAAGATAAAATGGTTCTTTGGCCACTTGTCTTTGTTTTTCTTGGACCCGGACTCTCTTCAAGTTCCTACAGAGTGAGTGTGGAAGAGTTTTCGTACGGGCTCTGAAAAGCTTTGTAGAGGCAAAAAAATGATTATGACCTTTTGTCATATTTGCTGCAAACTGTATTTCGATCGCATTCATCGTGCTTCTAGAAACACAGACGCCTGAGTTTTTGTACCATTAAACTTGTCAAACATTTCCTGTTTTAGTTCTTCTACTTCTTTACATTTAGCAAATCCTTGCCCTTCCTGAGATTAGCTAAATATTCATTTATGCTTTCTTTTATTATTGTTTCTTTTTATATATTTAACATGTAAATCCATTTGAAATTTATTTTGGTGGACAGTGCGAGGCAAGATTGAATTTATTTTTTTTTCCTTCCAAATGTTTGGACAACTTTCCCACAGCATTCGTGGAATGGGCCACATCTTT
Organism: Lyroderma lyra; assembly: GCA_004026885.1. Lineage (NCBI taxonomy): Eukaryota > Metazoa > Chordata > Mammalia > Chiroptera > Megadermatidae > Lyroderma > Lyroderma lyra. The sequence goes on from PVJL010005172.1 coordinate 2,219, forward strand.
TCCACTGGACCATGTATGTGGCTTCTGTTTGTGTGTGTGTTGGGCCATATATTTTAACATGTTCATCTTTGTGTGAATTCCTACATCAGGGCTATGCTTCACATTGCTCTGGATTTCCAACCCTTTTAAAATGCTGCCTTTTCCAGTCAGGTGCATCCTTCAATGGCTCAGGGCAATCTCTAGTTCACAGCGCATCCCCTCGTCTTCCCTTTGGAAGTCACACGGTGTGGAATGACAATCGGGCGATTTGGCCTCCTGCAACGAAGGACACTCTGGAGTACAGGGATACTTCCCAGGTGCCCTGGCTGGTGAAGACTGTTTCTTTGAGCCTTGGGGAAGGAGGGGGCGCAATAAAGAACCTCCCTGCTTTCCCTCAGGGGCACAGGACTTTGCTGTTTTCATGGGCCAAGTGCGGCCAGACCGCTGATCATATTTTCCCTAATGCAGGGTCATGGTCAGAAGTTTCTCCAAGATGGCAGTAATGGGTTTCTCCATCTTGACTGTGGGTTTCTCTCTTTTCATAGGTCTTCTGAGCACGAACAAATTCCTCCTGAGCACTCCCAGTTTGAATCTAAGCTGCTCGTTTCTCATGGCACTCCACCTTTGTCTTCCTGCTGTCGCCGTGACACTGTGGGTAGCTTCGCCACGTCCTTTAAAGGTCTGGGCTGTCGGACTCAATTGTACATCATTTCACTGGTCACTTCACCCCCAGCTACGATGTTACTAAACCGTCAGTTACTCCCGGTGGGACTCACGGGGCAGCAAGGAGCCGAGTGGGTCTCCTGCCCACCACTGTCCTTGCTGGGCAACCTCTAGTGACTCACGTCGCCTGTCTAGAAAGCAATGGGGTTGGTGGGACTAGGAAATCTCTAAGATTCCCCCCAGCTTGAACACAAGCTGCCTGTGAATTGATAGCATGGACACATCACCTGTGTCCAAAACTGTATGTTCCTAGGTAGTTAAAGGTCCTTTACGCTGTCTTTCAAATTACGGAAATGATTCCTTCATTTGGGGAAGGTCATAGGACGCCTTGGAGAAGCTGACAGCTGTTGTCCCTCCCAGAATGTAGATACAACACTAATCCCGGAGGCCTCCCCGATGCCCTGCAGTGGCGGTGGGGCCGAGTTCTGTCCGCAGACCTGAAGCTCAGCACCTGCTCTGAGGTAAACACGGCTCCTCTGCAACTGGGGTTGTTTCCCACAAACTCCAGGCTCCGTCAGCACTGCAGCAGGCCCCCCGGAGAAGACAGACGCCTTCCAGACTTGTGGGCCCAGCCCGTGTCTGATGTGGATATCCTCAAACAAGAGAGAGGAAGCGGAGGCCGCAGGCAAACAGCGGGAGCACCTGCCTGGCTGGCCCAGGGGAGGCGGCCGAGGCACTAACAGGGGAGGCGGCCGAGTGCTTCTGGCCCCAGGGACCACAGCTGCTGCATCTCGAGAGACAGGTGAAGCCTTAGCCTGATGCCATTCAACATCTATCGAATCCCCGAGCTGCAGTTCCACGTTACCTCGGCCGGGTTCTGGGTTCTGAGTTCTGAGGTCAGCCGTGCCCCGGTGGGGACCTGCTATCTGTGCTCTCCGGCGGACAGTGCGTTACACGGCAAACTAATGAAATGAGTTCTTTGTGTCCTCCCTGTGGACTACACTGAAGAGGCTGCTTTGAACAAGTCAGCAGACAAATTAATAAATGGGTGTCCTGGCGCACGCTCAGTCAGGACTATCCTGGAATTGGACTCTAGGGGCCCGGTCATCTCTGGGTGGTAACAAGAGTGGACCTTGGGGCCTTCAAAATGGAAGGCCAGAACGAGCTGCATCCCACCCCCCACCCCCCCCACCCCCTTGAGGCGCTATGGCATTTGCACATGTGTGTCTGCTTTGGATATTGGAGCGCTCTGGTTCTAATAACTTACCCCCAACAACAAACACATGAACACTTTGTTGTTTTCTCTAAAGTACATTTACTCTATGCCACGACCAGAACTTGAAATACCCAGCAGTGCACTGCTCAAATGTCACTGTGCACAAGAACCACCTTGGAGGACTCACTGATGTCAGGTCTGCAGGCGTCACTGTTGGAGGACTGGATTTGGGGCATCTGGGGTGGGAGCAGGGACCTGCATGTAGAACAGCACGATGCTCTGAGACACCTGGCATGAAGAAATGAGTGGCTAGCAGGCCCACCGGACTGATTTCAATGCATCATGGAGGGTCCTTGTCCCACCAGAGACCCACCCTTCCCTGGCCATGGCTACACTCAGCCCCAAAGCGAGTCACACTCCCTCTTCTCTTGGGGCATCTCTATCCCCTGTTTTCAGGGGAGAGCAGGTGCTGACACCTGTGGCTCTTCAGCCAGCACCAAAAAAACCGCTGGGTCATGGGTTCTCATGGGAACGCCCAGGACATAGAAATGTTCTGTCTGGATTCAAGTTTACCTCTGCCCAGGCACCGCACAAGTCCCCCGAACCCCCGCATTCTCCATTTCCTCATCTATAACACAGAGATAAAGAGAGTCTCAGTCTCACCCAACAGGAACGATAAGCATTAAATGAGATTACGCAAATAAAATTCCTGGCGTGGTGCCTGGCACAAAAGCAGCAGTTAGTAACCCTTAACTACCCTTATCGCCATTACCATCAGTTAGCATCCGGGGAAGAGAACAGCCAGCACGTGGGTGTGCGCCGAGACCTTCTGTGTGCCAGGCACCCTCAGAAGTGCAGGGCTTCTGCTCCGGAAATGAGACCCAGAAGGGTCCTGGGCCCGTGGGGACCCACAATCCCAACTTCGGCCCCCAGAGTTGGCATAGAAAACTGGGACACATCCTTCTTGGTACCAAAGCAAATGCACACACCCTCAGGGACTGCCACTGCCCCAGCAGGGAGTGATGAAGTGGCCTTGGGAACGCTGCTCCCAGGCTGGCCCGACAGCTCCAGGCCACAAGACTTGTGGCTGTGGGTCTCCCTGAGGGAGCTTCTACCTAGCGTACCGACCCGGAGGACACCCTCATATCGAGAGACCTCAGCATCCCGCCATCTCAGAGCATCAGGGCACCGTGAGGAGGAGCCACCACCCCAGGGCTCTGGACAGAGCTGGCGGAAAGGAGAAGGCGGCGTCCCTGAGCTCGCTCCCGGCTCCAGAGGGTCCTCCACGGGCGTTTCCGGAGGCGCAGTGCTTATTCTCCCCTCCCCCACCCAATGGATACAAAGGTTCCTTTGTCAGACGAAGACCAGATGCCAGAGACGAATGCACCGTGAGAACTAGAACTTGGTCTGGCTGACTGGTCCCCACGGTCATCGGCGTTATAGGAGGGGTGGGACTTGACTGACCAGGGAGGAGAGCGGAAGGCACCCCCTGCCCTCCCTCACCCGCCTGCGGACGCTCTCATCGCTTCCCTTTCATCTGTGCTTAAAATAGACTGAGCCCAGCCGCAAATAACCGGGCAGATTCAATTAAATTAGATCAGGCCTGGCTCCGAGGCAGCTGTTAGTACAATCATCACCGCCCACATCGGTGTCGCAAAGACAAAAATGTTTATTGGTTCTTTATTTCTTTTCCCCTGAGGTAACTCAATCCTCAGGAGATGAAGCCCAAGGAAACCAACCTGCCTTCTGTCACCTTTATGCAAGGGACGAGGTGAGGACACACGGGGGGCTGGTCACCCCGGGAACTTGCCCTTGCGAGCTCGTCTGAGGGGGCCCCCATCTCCCGGAACATCCTGGCTGAGCGTTAACAACGGTGCCTGGTTGGCAGCAGCAGCCCACACTAAGGCTGACCCGACGCCCCGTTCTAAACGGGACAGAACACAGCGGCACTGCCCCGCCTCACACGGCACGCGTGGTCAGCCTGCTGGCACCGAGTTTAGCCCAGTGACACGGGCTGACCAGACACGCCGTGTGCACTGGGGCAGTGGCCTTGTGTCCTGTCCCGTCTGCAATGCGGCGTCGGGTCGGTCAGCCCCGCGGTGGGCAGAAAAGGGATCGGTGTCCTCCCGCAGGGCTCCTCCCAGCACCTGGCAGGATGAACGGCTCTCCCACACCTTCCCGGCCACCAAAACGGGGCTCAGAGCGGGTTCTCTGAGCGACACATTACCGTTATCTATTGGGGGGGTCGAATGACCGAGGGACTATAAATGCTTTCTTTGGAACACCGCAGTCCTTGGAGAGAGAGGGACAAACGTTTTAATAACAAGCCATTTTTCAGCCTTTTTTTAAAATTTATTTTTATCGTTAGACTTATTGGGGTGACATCTGTTAGCAAGGACTGTTCAGCCTTTCTGTCGGTTACCCGGTGCGGTCTTCAATCTGAGAAGACAAGGCTTAAAGATAAACATGAATTAAAGCTCTGCTGTCCGGGCGGAGATGTCCACCCAGCACAGCCTCTGTGCACCCGCACCACAGTCCCACACAAAACCCACCCGACACCTGGGCGTCCTCCCTCCCCTCGGGCCCACGTGTCGGCGCCTTAGGCCGCCCCGAGCAGATCCCGTGCGGCAAACCTGATGCAAGACTGAATCAATTCTGGAAAATCAAGGCCGAGCGAGCGTCTCGGGAGGAAAACTTGACCCAGGGAAATACCCGGGCTGCCTGCACCACAGGGAGCGCGGCGTCAGGCAGGGATGGCCCGGGAGGAGCCCTCACCGGTGAGGGGCCGAGTCCCCCGAGGCCTTGAGAGGCGGCCGGCCAAAGCGGAGAGGGGACCGCCCGCTTTCCCAGCCCAGGCGGCCCTGAGGGCGTAGCGTGGACGCGAAGGGCACCTGCTTTTCTTCTCCCTTGCTGAGGGAGAGCCAGGTAGCCTGGCTTTTATTACCTTTCAGAGAGAGCCTACAGCCCCGGGGCATTGTCAGCATGTCGCCAACTCATTCTTTGCAGTTGGAACTCCTCATGAAAGCAGGTGGCAAGAGGCACGGGGCTGCCAGGGCCACGCAAGCAAAGGGCCTGCAGACAAAGCCGCGGGGCTGGGGACAGTCATTTCAGTCCCCAAGAGCTCAAACTGCAGGCCCGAGGGCTTTGTCCAGCTCCCAGGCCCTTGTCCCACGTCCCCACCTTTCCTGGGCCACTCGTGCCACATTCTAACTGCGGCCCCAGAGGATCCTGCTTCCGGTGGCTTCCGCCATCACGAAGCTCCTTCTGCGTCAACACCATCTGCACTCAGACCCTGGTGTGCTGTCCTGCAGCCTCTGAACCGAGGGGCAACTGATGTGCTGGCTGGTTGGACTGGACAAATGTCACGGAATCGCAAGTGCTCCTTATCCTTGGCTGCTTCTGGAACTGGCCAGGCCAGGAAGATGCTCGTTTGTTCGGAAGAGACAAAGGAACTTTTGCCCAGATGCTGAGACTCTGCTGCTGCTCTCTGGTCCCTTCGTGGGTATGGCTGAAGGCAGAAGGCTCCCGGGCAGGAGGCAGGGGCCTCGCTCCGGTCCGTATTCCCACCCACTTTCCGCACAACCCTGCCTAGCGGCTCATGGTGACAGCATGCCCTGTGCTCCGTCTGCCCTGTTCCTTCCCCCGCCTTCGCTGTGTGCTCTTCTAAGACTGTGCCCTTCAGCTGCAGTCATTAGTCCAGAGGTGGCACAGGACCCCGAGGGAGCCAGTGAACCCGCCCCTGGGACTTCTGGATGAGTGCCTGACACAGCAGGCGACACGCCGTGGGAGGCAGAGCCGTGGGGCTGCTTACAGCCATGCTTTCCGCAACGCGGAGAAAGCCGGCCTGGCTGGGAAGATGACTGAAGAGCAGGTAGTAAGAGGCCAGCCACAGAGCTCCTCTCTGCTTCTGGTGACTTCTGCGGCCCCACAGCATTCTCACCCTTGAGTTCCACCAGAGACCCCAGGTTTCTTTTGATAACTCTCCGTTCGAAGTGCGGACGGAGGCCTGGCTTTGTCCCAGGCGCGGTGGCCTGTGGCACTGAGGGTGCTCCTTCTCTGCAACGACTGTCACGGAACAAAAGGCTAGCGCCGAAGGGCACCTCCGAGCTCGCAGTCCAGGCGCCTGAGTTTGAAGGTGCCCATGAGGACAGGGGACCAGAGAGAGGGCAAGCGATGAGGCCGGGGTTTGCAGCACGTCAGGGTGTTTAAGGTTAATGTCCCCAGCTTAACACGGCGCCGGCCCAGTCACAGGAACGCTTCCGAGTCCCAAGTGCCGACTCCTCAGTGTGTCCCCGGTGCCTGGACATGTGGTCCGAGAAGAGATGAAGCCTGGGGACAGACGTTCCCGACTCGAGTCCCATTGGAGTCGTGAGCTGGTCGGGAACATGTCAGGACACAAAGCGTCCGCGTGTCAATACGCTTCGACACACTGAGCTCTGTAACATCAATGGGACCCGGGCACACGCGACTCTCACCACAGAGTGACAGCCCCAAGTGTTCACTGAGCATTAGTGGTAGAGCTGGGAGTCAAATCCCGGCCACACGACACGCCGTGAGAGGTCTCTGAAATGAGACCACGTCCTCTCTCAGGGACGTAGCCCCCTGGACCCTCCTCTCACGGAGTGTTAGTCAATTACGTGCAGAAGCCCAGAGTTCTGAGGCTGACGAAGCGCCCCTCCTCTCTGGCAGGGGGACTGGAATAAGCCCGGGGCCACCGAGAGGAGCTGGGAATTAGGGAGAAGCACAGAGGCTGGGCGGCGCCGTGTGTAACGCGCACTGCACACTCTTTCTGGCCTTCCGGACACACGTCCACCCACGGGAGTTCTCTGTGGGTACTCACTGAAGGACCCCACGAAATGCCCATGGCAATGCAGCCCAAGAAATACGCCCCCTCGCCCCTGCACGCCCCCCTCCAGCAGCAGCTGGCTGCAGGCAGTGACTTCACAAAGGGAAGAGAAGCCGGCGTGGTACTTTCCAGAACGAGCCCCTCCTCTCTCCACCTGCCTGCTGGGTGTTCAGTGAAGCAGGCGTTCCTCTCGATTACACTCCCTGCCTCCGGCGGGTCGGAGCTGGCGAAGCAACACTTCCCCTCATGGAACTTTCCCCGGATTCAGCACCCCCACCTCGAAAATGTGTTCGGGGAGTATGCCTTGGATCTGTTCTTGCTTCAGTATTCCAGGGGAAAAAAAGGAAAATGCCTGCCTTGGTTTGCAAAGGAACCCTGAGTGTCCTTCATTAACCGCAAGCCTTGCATTAATTTCCAAGGGACACGGGTGGGGAGGCACAGCTTCTGTTCTTCTCAGTAAAGAGAGTCAGCCGTGGGGGTGCTCTGGGGCAGAGCTGCCTGCAGGGGGCTGTTCCCCACTCTATTCCAAACTTGGATATTTCAGAGCCACCCTAGGAGCTAACTGCATTTTCTCAGGAAATTTGCACTCTCTGCAAGTAGAAACGCCTAGAAGCTGAGATGAACAGTCTGATGTCTCTGTGCACCATTCCGATGCCGAGAACCAGAGCGTGTGTGTGCACGTTAACTACAAAGTCTTTTACAGACCATCTGAAGAGCAGTTGTCTCAGAGCAGCTCTGCGCTGCAGGGGAGCACAAGACAGCGCCTGCCTCCTCTAGCTTTCTGGTGGACCACTCTCCCCCACATTTGAACGCGAAAGGAATCCAGAGAGGAAATATCTCTGCATTTATTTGGGGACATTTCCATTGGTGAACCAAATAATATCCAAACACTGCACGTTCCCATTTTCCAACCTTTTTGGTGGGGAACTGAAAGGGACATTGACCTACTCTCTTTAACATTTCCTTCCCGATCAAAGAGTTAAAATAGAAAGTCTCCATTGAAGTGATTTAAAAAAACATCATTTGCAAACTTCTAAGAGATTCTGCACTTGGCTGATACATTTCCTTTCTAGAAGATCAAGTTCTTTGCAATAATTTCATGGCAATTAATCTTGTGCTTAAATGATAATCCTATAATTAAAAGCAATTAAAATCCTGCACGAGAATGACCTGCTCAGTCACTGTCCCTGGATGCTAATGGGGAAGTCTGGAAAGAGGCCCCAGAAATAATGTTTCTCCTCTTCCCCAGAACGCAGACATCCCAAGCCTATCCTGAGACTGCTTCTTCGTGGCAGGAGTCACCTCGGGTCAAAGAGGGTGGGCCACAGACGGCCCCTGTAAAGAACCCAGGAGCTCTGGCTCCTCTTCAGCAGCAGGAAGAGAAGCCGTGTCACTCTGAGCTTGGACACCAGGGTATTTTAAAACAAAGGCAAACACTGCATCAAGGAAGTGACACTGGTGACTCTTTGCCCCTCGCTCCATCCTCGCTGCTTCCCATGGAGACGTGGTGACGAAGCACTCAGGGTGGAAAGCTGTGTTGGAATCACCGCACCAAGAACTACGCAGGAATAACAACCCGTGGGAAGACACATGGCTGTGTAGCACACATGTGACATTCAGCTCTGCCAAAGATAGGTCAGGACAGGGTACCGCAGTCAGGATGTAAGTGAGGCAATGTCTCCTTGAGAAGATGCAACCTTTCTCTTGGCTGATGTGTTTCACTTAAGGAACCAAGAAGTCATGAACTAGGCTAAAACAGGATCATTTAAACTTGACCCAGATATAGGGCCAAAATGGGAAGAGTTACTTGGATTTGGGATACAGGAGCACAGTATAAAGCTGAGGAATTTTTTTTTATGTTGTTCCTACTGGATACTTATCATCATCATCATCATCATCATCATCATCATCATCATCTGCTCAACAAACATATTAGTATTAGGCATGAATTTAAGGCACTGGACCAGATTCAAGAGCTGAGACACTATCTCTGACCTCAAAGGTCTGGTAGAGGGAGAGCAATGTATAAATTATCATGTAAGTGAAATCACATTATAAATGCTATAAAGGGCATAGGGACAAAGTAGTCAATTTTAGGCAAGGAAGAAAATGTTAGGAGAGGCTTCAGAAAGATTGGAGCTGAGTGTTGAAAAGATGTTGCTGAGGGAGCAGGGGAAACAGCACGGCAGAGTGGGGGCGGTGGGAGACCGGCCTGCCTCCTGGGGAGGCAGCGCCTGGCTTTTCCTTACAACTGGGACACTGAGTGCCAAGGGATGGAGGGGCGTGGGGGCGGGCATAAGGGATAAGACTGGGGAGGTAGGAAGGTGCCGACTGCTGAAGAGGTCACACAGACAGGTGACACCTGATATTTAGGAATATCCAAGCTAGGAAGGAGAGAGAGCAGGTAAACCCGCTGAAAACATCCAGGCATCACAGGGAGCCACATGCATTTGAATGGGGCCACAGGACCCTCTTCTGCTGTTTGTTTCTAGCTTGGAGGTAGTTCCTGTTTTCTTTTGCAAAGGAAGTGCCTGAGCATTAGCACAGAGGGGTGGGTGGGGGGGGGTGCAGGGGGAGGCAGTCAAGGTAGGTAAGTGCTACAGATGGATTCTTACAAGATTGAGAGTGCAAGTTCAAGGACAAGTCTGTGATGGGAAAGGACTAGGGCTAGTAAGACAAAGCCAGCCAGGGCAGGCTGGGAAAGGACAGAGTCAGGACACGTGTCTGGCCGCCTCGTGCACACTCAGGACGCATCCTAAAGGGGTATCTGTTTCCATCCTTGCCCATTTTCACCTTTCACTGCAAGGCAGGGCAGAGTTCGGCCTGATTCCCCGCTGCCGTTTCTATGCCAGCCATTACCTGAGCCTTGGGAGATGGAGGCTTAGGGGGAAATAATGACAGACTCTCATTTGCAATGTGCCAATGACACGGCAGTGACTATGGGTACCACAGGGCCAACCCTGAGTAGTGGCAACTATTAGTGGCAGGACACAACAGTTGGTCCCTGTCAGTACTGAAGGGACAGGGTTGGGAACTCACACAGAGTCGCCCCTTGGCCAGAGCCAGGATCAGCTGTGTGGGAGGTGCATGCTGGGCGCTGGGGGCAGAGAGCCCTGGGCTTAGCAGCCCTGTGACCTCGGGCAGACCATGGGAGCTCTTCCAGCCTGCTTCCCCAGGGACACGATGATGACAGTGACAGCTTTCCTCCATGGAGTGTTGTGATGAAATAACACACAGCAAAGCACCTGATCAGGACCCGGTACACGGAAGGGGCTGACCCACAATGCTTGTTTCTCTGCTCGCGGGACCCAGCCACCCAGTGCATGCCAGCAGCTTCTCGGGCTGCCTCTGACGCCCCGCTTTCCCGCGTCTGCTACGTGTGTTTTGATGGGCTGGCTGTTAGCACCCCCATTGGGAGCTCCGAGGTTGGCTGACCCAGAGCTCCCTTCCAGCCGAGAGCGCACCCCTCAGGGAGAAGTTAAGTGCTGCTCCTCGGCTGGAACCAAAAGCTCCAGCTTGACAGTGCCCAGCCTTTCGGAGGTTGGGTAGGGATGAAAAATTCCAAACCAATCGTGTTAAAGGAACAGTACGATGAACATCTGTACACAGATTCACTCATTTACGTTTTGTCACAAAGGCTGTGTATGTGCACACATGTATTTTCATCGTTCTTTCTACCTTTTTGTTTGTTTGTTTTGCTAAAGCATTTGGAGATTTCAGACATCAAATAAAAATCACCCCCAAAATATTTCAGTATTTCCCTTTACCATTACCGCCCAGAAATTTCCCATGGATACAAAAACATCTAAAATCCAGTCCAGATCGAATTCTCTCCTTGCCCCCCAAATGACTTTTACATGCTAGGGTTTTTTGTTTTGTTTTTCGTTTGGGCTCCAGGATCCAATCAAGGGCTACAGATTGCATTTGGTTGTCACTTCTCTTTAGTTTCCTCTAATCAAGAACAGTCCCCTTGACGGTTTTGCTTTCTGGGACACTGACGTTTTTGAAAAGTTCAAGCAGCATGTCCCAATATTTGGATTTGTCTGAATCTAATTCATGATTAGATTCGGGTGATAAAAGTTACGGCAAAAATACCTGACAGGTGATATTGTGCACGTTGTATTGTGCCACATCAGGCTGTACACCCTACCAGCCTGCCTCATCCTTGAGGAGGCCGAGTCTGATCGGGCTCAGGCGTCTTCCATTAGCACGGGACCCAGGTGGCAGTATTCTGACAGTATGCCCTTGGTGAGTAACATCTGAGGGTTTTAAAAAACGGCCATGAGATCTGGAACTTTACTGGGGTAGGTTTGTTCTTGGGGGAGCTGTGGGTTTACTAATTCTGAAACTTGGCTGCGTGACCTGTGGGGCAGAGCAAATGAGCAAACGCGCTGATGTCATCGGGACCCAGAGACCCTGCTGAGGAGAGGGGAGAGCGCGTAAGGACGGGGAGAGGAAGGGGGGGCTGTGAGCCTGGGTCAGACCCGGAAGCGTCAGTGCAGACACGCCCCTCCAGCTCTCCCCACCTCACCCCGCCAAGGCCCACAGCCCTGGGCAGCGCCCAGCTTCCCGAACACCTCACACCCTTCCACGGCTCTGCCTCCTTACCTGAAACGTCCCCCTCCCCAGCTGTCCTCCGGGTTCCACGGTCACTTCCTCAGCGAAGCCATCCCCAGCTTCCTCGGGGGAGGCACTGTCCTCCCAAGCTCCCACTGCACGTCAAGGCCCCTGGTGTCCCACCCTGTCATTCTTCCCCCAAAAGAACGCACACTGCACGATGAGGGCCATGTCCCAATGATCCGAGCGTCGTGCCTGGCACCTGACCGAGAGCTGACGCACGCTCAGTAAGCCTCTAACGAACCAATCAATCGAAGAACGAATGGTTACGATACACAGCCCCGTCTGCCTGCCTCGGCTCTGCAGCACACATGCTACGTGGTAAGGCAGGCGAGCACAGAGGGAACCTTACTGTTTTAATCACGACGACAGGATGGTAAGTCCCGACAGCTCGGGCGGTGAGACGCACACACCAAATCGCACACAGTCCCAGACGGGGGACAGACATGTGATCTTTATGTTACCAGGCACCTTGGACCCAGCAGGACGTCCCTCCACCGCGGAACTCCTTTTAGAACTTCAGTCTGCAGGTCAGATTAACACCCAGCATGAGAGAAAGTCAGACGCTTGCGCAGAGAACTGCTTGCGGGAGAGACATGTCCCTGAAACGGCGTGCAGTGTGTGACATTTTTCCATTTCCTTTTACAATATTACATGGAAAATGGGTTCCTGGGGGGGGATTATTTTTTAACCACTCCTCCAAACAAAATAAAATGACGCACAGAATTAGAAAACCCATTAAAATCACATACTGAAGGGAAATAAGATGACACTGTTTGGATACCGTCGGCGCCATGGACCGAAGGCAACGAATGCACCCGCACCGGGGCGGGGCTGCAGGCCGTTCCCACAAACAGCGCCCCGAAAAGGACCTCAGGACACTCCTCTGGGCTCCAAGGGAGGCCTCTGCCTGAAGCAGGGCTCCGCTGGGGTGTCTGGGTTCCTTTGAGAACCGAGTGCTTCTGCACAGGTGACACGGACAGGGAGCGGAGCCAGGATCAACCCCGCGGTCGGGTGACGGGCATGTCCCGAGGGGCCGCTGCATGGGGACCGCAGCGCTACCTCCTTACGGCTTGTCGTTTGGATGGGTGTCCTCAGCGAACCCTGGCGACTTCCTGCACTCCAGGCCAGCCCCCTGCTGAAGCGTGTATCCTTCTGCAGCCCCGCACTCCCCGCAGTCGCCTCGTCACCCGAGTGGCGCTTGATGTAGCGGCCACAGGAGCGAGCCCCGCGTCGTAGGCGGCCTCGGACTGCCCGCGAACCCCTTCCCGTGCGACTCGCTTCTCCTTCATGGTCAGTAGCACACGTGGACCTGCTGTAACCTCACAGAACCCGTGCAGGGCTGAGAGCGGGTTCGGCAAGTACGTGTGCGTTTGCTGTTTGTTCAAAAGGGGCCTCTCTCATGCGGGCCTCCCAGGAGCTGCGGAGCGCACAGAGAGGCTCTGCCTCCCCACCTGCGGCGTCGGCGTGCTGCCGAGGGGAGAGCAACAGGCATTCGCTGCGTGCCTCTCACGCCTTCCCACCTACTCAAACTGTACTTTATGGTCATGGTCGCTGAAGCCGCATGCTCTCTGTCCCCAGGACACGACTCTGACAAGGCAGGAGCGTTAGTGGAAAAGACGGCGACACAAGTGTGAGGCTGCGACAGTGCAGACATGCTCGTGACCCCAGGTGTGTCTATGGTGGTGGGGCCTCTCATCATGGCCCGGACGGCTGTCTGCATTGTGGGAGGTTATCCAGAGGCTAAGTGTGTTGACTTCCCTAGCCACATCTCCAAACTCCAGGATTTTCCCTGGCTTCTTAAGAGCACAGCATTGAGTAGAAAATTTGCTGTTTTTACAAAAAAAAAAAAAAAAAAAAAAAAAGTGAGGATGTTTTCAAAAGTGAGCTTTCTCTGAATCTCCTTTTTCTCCCCCTTAAATAGAACCTGTTGGGTTATTTTTTTCCCCTGAAATACGGCAATGTCCAAACTTCTGGCTCCCCTGGACCACACTGGAAGAATAGTCTTGGGTGACACGTAAAATACACTGACAATAGCTAAGAGCTAAAAAAAACAAAACAAAACAGAAAAAGGTGGCAAAAAAAATCTTACAACGTATTAAGTATTTGCGTTGGGTTGCATTCAAAGCTGTCCTGGGCTGCAAGTTGGACATGCCTGCCATAATATCTTCTGTTATTTATAAATAAATAACATTAAAGTTAGTCTTTCCATTTTTGTGGCAGCCTAACATGCCTATAGACAAATTCCTGAAAACATAATACAGTAGCCGATCAAACGACAAAATGAATGCCTTTGTCAAAGGAAAGAGAGGGCATGGTGCTAAGGGAGGGAACCAGAGCAAGAAGACAAGGGTGACATCTGAGAGTTAAACCAAAATTCTGCAAAGTCTGGGTCGTGGCAGATTCGTCACGTGTCTGAGGACACAGGATGGGTCCGGGGCCAGCAAGGCTCCAGGATAACTTGAGTGAGTGTTGTTGATAAACCTAAAGTGGATTTGGTGGAAAAAGCAAAGGGAAAGCCATGTCATGGTGGAGCCCAGCCAGTCACGGCCCCAGAGGGAGCTCCGGCCCCATGGGGCTGGGCTGTTTGCAGGAAGCGTATGGGGTATGGTAGCAGAAGCACAGGGTATGGAGTCAGAACACCTCGGTCCCAATCCTGGCTCCTCACATACTCTGTGACACTGCAAGTTTCTGAGTTCTCTGTGGCTTGGTTTCCTTTTCTGAAAAATGAGGCTAATCACTGGGTAGTCATGAGGACTAAGGAAATTAATCTATGTGGGGTTCTCAGCACTGTGCCTAACACGGAGGACAAATAAGCATTCAGTGCCGTGTTGTTACTGTGATGGACTCACCAGGCTATCACAGCCTGATGCCAGTAAATACCTGGATCATTCATCGCTTCCTCTTGCCCTAGTTCTACCCTCCCCAACAGCATTTTGCTTAATTGGCCTCCATCACCAGGGGTTAATACACTGTCCACACTGTCAAGAGTACCCCAATCCACATGGCAGTTATGACTTTGTGTGACACTGAGCATCTGGGAATTTAGAGCACAGAGCAGCCTCCTGGGAGGTGTGTTAATGGGGACCAGTGGCTCTGACTGAGTCTGACCAGCTCTGAGGCAGTGACAAGCCCAGGTTTCTGAGCCCTGCCTCGGTGTCACCCCGACCTTCACCCCAATGCCCGCTGGGAAGCTGTGTGCTGTACCCTTCCCCAAGCACTCCTTACCTGTGACGTGGAGCTTTTCATCGGTGACCTCGGCCTTCAGGTAGATCCGCCCCCTCTTCTCTGTGTGGTCCATCCCACAGAGGCTGGGGACGTTTATTACACACTGCTTGTGCACATTCATGTCACAGGCTGCAAAAGAAAGCCAAGGATGAAGCTGGGCATATGGACTCCAACCACCGTGTCCTCAGTGTTTTGGTTGTACGAGCACAAGTGGAAATGACCTACCCTTTAACGTGATACTTGCTATAATGTTTTTGGTGACACAAAGAACTGTTAGCAGATGTCTCTTACAGCAGAGGCTTCGTGTGAATGACAATATCCTTAAAATACCTATATTTGTCCAGGCTTAACTGAAGCTAAATACCCGTCATGTCTTCTGCGACTGCTTCAAATAGTTAACAAAATTCACACAGGTAAGTGTGGACAAAGCACAGGCAAATTACTATTTTAAGTACACAGAGACAAATGACATGCACATTTTAAACAGAGGATACTTTTCGCCAAAGAACTCCTCCTGCCTTCCCAGCTCACCACTCGGAAAGAGTGAGAAGCTGTGTGTTGAGTATAGGAAATTCATAAAAATATTCCTTTCCTTTCCTGAGCTCTGTATTTCCACAAAGGCTTAAATACATTGCTTTTTTTTTTAAAAGACTTGTGTTGAGATTTTAAACCTGTCTTCAAATATTTAAATATTATTCCAAGTGAAACAAATACATGCCTGGCATGATAAGTAAGCCCTTTGCTACCAGCTGACATCGCGTGGGAGAGACAGGGAGGATAAAGAAGGATCAGTCATCGCCACGAACCAGAGAAACCCTGGAAAGAGTCTTGTGTGCCGAACACACACAGACAACTCTGTGCAGGTGTTGCAGCTAGCTCTGCTGGCCTTGTACCTTCAGGCTCCCAGCGCAGGACAGGCCATTGGGGTTCTGCAAATCCTCGATGGGATGGATGCTCATGGCTCTTCCACAGTCTGAAAGGTGGAGTCTTCGTGCCATTTCATTCTGGGCGTTTAGTTTTAACATGGGGAAGGTAAATTGCCAAGAACATCGTAAAGGGTGTATATCTGGTATGAGTGAGCACCGAGAGCCGGATAATGGACACGAGGTGGCAGGAACAATGGGGGATCCACAGACGTGGATTCTGTTTCGGCTTCTATTTCCAAAGCCAACTGTTCCAAATCGTGCATCTTGATTTAGTGGAGATACAGACTCTTTAAGTGCCTGGGCAGAATTTGCAGCTTAAAGGAAACAAATGCCAAGTCTCCTGGACAATGGCGGGTAGTGGGTGGGCGGTGAGAGTACCTGGGCAGTGTTCTTGTCTCGGCTCTGCCATTGCTAGTGACTTGGAAAGCTTATTTGCTCTGATTTCACTTCTTATGCTGCAAATTAAGAGGCTGGCATAGACAACTGGCTGGTATTTCTTTCCATTACCGAGCAGAACTGTCTATATAGAAGGTGCCCAAAAAATGCATACACATTTTAAGAAAGGAAAAACCTGTATTAAAATTATAATACTCAATACATACCAAAAACAAAAGACAAATACAAGTCACGTTTGACTTCTGCAATGACAAGAGGTGCTCACAGTGGTGACCATCAGCGTCCAGACACTTCTGATTACGGCGAACCACTGCGTGAGCAACGCTGACCAAAGTGACCACGTGTATCACTGCGCATGCGGGTTCAGTTTCTTCCCGAAGTGCCGCCAGTGTAGCTGGTTTTCTGTGGTACACCACGTCCTTTTAGATTCCCCTTAGAAGTCATGGGGTGTTAAGTCAGGAGAACGTGGGGGAAACTCAACCGCACCTTGTGGTCCTATTCATTGCCTGGCAAATGGCCTTGTGCTCTGTGAACGACAACCGTGCTTCCACCATTTTCTTAGACTGTCCTGCCTGTCACGTGGTGACACTAGCATTCATTTGATGAACGCCACCTTTTGAGTGAACACCATATTACACATTGCTACTGTAATTTAAGTCAACTTCGAAAAGTAATACATAGATAACATCGCTTAAAATGTGGTACATTTTTTTAGCACCCTGGTGGTATTACTACGCCACCACCTGTGAGGGCAGAGGGAGAGGTTCCTACACTGCAGACGTTAAGGGAGGCGCTGGGGTCCTGGTGACCATCTGCTCCTTTTCCTCCTCCCTCTGGGAACGAGCACAGGCAGCTGCTCCTGATGCCCTATAACGACTCCAAGGAAAGGAGTTTCCAACGAAAGAAAACAAAATTAAAAGCACTGGTTCTCAGTGATTTTCACCTTTTTTTTGTAATGGAACTCACTTTCTAAACAAAATTTTAAGCAGACTTCCAATACATAAACCAGATGAGTATTATTCTATTAGCATAAATGTAGTTAATTAATAAACTCAAATTTATACCATTTATTTATTATAAAGGCATTCATGGCTAACCTGTCCTCTTACTCAAAAATTTAAAATCAGCTGTTAGGGATGCCAGGTGAAACAGGTGAAGTCCCAGGCAAGCTTCAACAACTCATGTATTTATGCATTTTGCTAAAGTGACACAGTCTCCAAAAGGGCGGGTTCATACAGGAGGTTACGTACAGACGCTAGCACCGTTCAGCTCCGTGACTTCAGTGCAGGAGATGGTGCGGGAGACCCCGACTGACGTTGAGGGGGTGAGTGAGGCTGGCATCATCGAGTCTCCCATGTCTCTCCAACTTGTCAAGGCTGAGTGCATAACACGTTCAAGCGTTCATTTCTGTCCCGAGTTCTCACGCACTTAGGATCTGCACGTGCGTGACCCCCGACAACCATGTCCTTGGAATCCTGGGCTTTCGGGAATCACAGAGGCCACTGGTCTGGATCATCACAAAGGTTTCGTGAGGTGAAGGGCGCCTGGGTTCTGAGAAACCATTCACCTGCTCCGTAATGCTCCTGTGTCTGATTCTCGTACACTGTGCTTCCGCTGTGTAGGACACACACGCGAGGCTCTTGGCCTCAATGGTCATGAATGAGCGACAACACACAGCTATTTCCATAACGCTTCCTTGTCTGCTAGAAAAACAGACTCAGTAATTACTGCTCATGTCCCAAAAGCATAAACTTTTATTTAAGCAAATAGACTGAGGAATCTTGAGTTACAAGAATTACCAAAGCAACGAGTTTTCCACGGTCGTTTTTCGTTCCTGCCGGTAGCTGACGGACACACACAGAGAACAAACAAGGAGAAGGGAAGCAGCTGCCCTCCTGCTCGGCATCGGTGGTCTTGACTGACTCCATCCCTAACTGGACCGGTGACATATGACCTGTCCGTGGACATGCAGGGCGAGTGACCTCACGCAAGATGCCACCCTGGTTTTTATGCCGTAGTGGTTTCAGTTTAAGGAGAGCCACCTGGAGGTTTCTGCAGCCCGCCCACTAATTAGAGACACAGGAGGACAGTGACTACGGCTGCTCCGCGTAGTCAGACGTGACGTCTGGAACCAGATGTGGTGTCTGGAGATCCGGGGTCTTCTCTCAACACACAGCCTTTGCCTGGGGTGTGTGGGTGTGTGTGTGTGTGTGTGGGGGGGGGGTTGACGAGCCTGCCTCTTACACGTGCCAAGATTTCTACCATGAGACACTGTGACAGCACCAACTTCATTTACAAATTGGGTGCTTTCTATTTTTTATTTTGTTGTTCATAATCAGGCAATTCAGTAGTGTGATACACAAGAATGCTGTTCGTGGAGACATCCTCCCATCTATGCGGTCTGGCATACATCTGAATGAATTCCCTTTATTGATGAGCTGGTGTTGAAAAGGTGTGGAACCCCCAGTGCTCAGTAAACCATATGCTTCAGGGCCTCACCAGCACTGGGGGTGGGGGGAGAGGGTCGGGGGAATACAAGAAAACTAACTTACTGTCACATTTCATCCCTTGGTGAATGAGTCCATACAGCAGCGACCCGCAGTGATCACAGAAGGTGGGGCTCCCATAAGTGTGGATTTTAAACTTGTGCTTGCTCCTGGGGTCCTGGGGGGAAAAGAAGCACATTACTCATTCCAGTCATCAAAGGACCACATTCTGGACCGAGACCAGCTCAGGCCCCACCTCGCCCTATTCCCATGTCAAGGTTCGATGGAAACATACTGTGTGCACTGTTCTCTGGGATCATGCCACGGTGGTGGCAACTCTGCCACCTCACACTGTATTAGGTCACCCATTCTGGGCTGGGTGACACGTAACCATGTTTAAGTAGCGTTTTTGTTCCTCAATCTATAGATTACGGATAAGGCACTCAACGTTATATATATTAATAGTGTCTTATCACAATGATTCAAGATCATGGCCTCTGCAGTCAGACTGCCTGGGTTCAAACACCAGTTCTGTTACTTCCCAGAAGTGTGACCGTGGACAAATGACTGATCGTTCTGCCTCAGCCGTAAACTGGGAAATTAACAGCACCTCTCTCACGCCAATGTGACGGGGACAACACAAGCGCGTCTCAGGAAAGAGCTGGGATGGGCAAGTCCATGGGAAGCAGCTTATGTGCTGGTGATTGCAGGGGATTCCAAAGGTGATTTTCACTTAATAAGTTAGTTGACCTTTTGTTGACTTTGAAACCTAAAATCTAAGCCACACACATGCCAACGAATTATTAGGATTCATAAATTCTATAACTTTGGAACATTTCAATCATGCAGAATAATACAAGGAATAGTTAACAAAACACTCTTTCGTGTGAGGACCACCCAGACTTGATAAATGTTAGCAATCCCCTCAATTTTTCACTGTGTAATTACTATCCTCGTTCTATAGAGGTGTTAAGGACCTTCGAAGTCCCTGGCCGGCGAATGTCAGAGATGGAATCTGATTAACACCTGTGTCTTTAACAATGATTCCCATCCAAGAGCTAACTTTCAGAAATCCACTCAGAATGAAGCTCTGTTTTTAACATCTGTTTTTTAAAAATGTATTTGCAACACATTTTTTTTGTGTGTGAAATGAGACCACCACCTGTTTTGTAAATAAAGTTTTATTGAAACACAGCCATGCTGCTTCATTTACGTATATTCTGTGGCTACAAAGACAGAGTTGAGTCACTGTGACAGAGCCCGAAAGGCCCAGAGCCTAAAATACTTACTATTACACCTGGCCCTTTCAGAGAAAGTTTGCTAACCTCTGCTTTATGACAGTAGTTTTTGAAGTATGGTCTTTATGTGACGCTGCCATCAGCTGGAATTTGCTAGAAATGAAATTATTCAGCCCTCGCCCAGGCCCACAGGATCAGGACCCCCGCAGGAGAGGCCTCGAGGTCTGTCTCAGACGGCTGTGCAGGCGGCCCCAGCCTGGGCAAGCACCGTGCAAACGGAGCCACTGCGTTCGAAGGTCCCCTAACCCACATGAGTCAGTGCCTCAGAGGTGCTGGGCGCACACACGGGTAGGTGCCAACGTCCCCAACATCCCGGGACATGAGGCAGAGACTGTCAAGGGAACAGGCCTCCGTGACAGGACCCATGCACAGTTTCCCCGAGGACAGCAAAGGAAGCGTCCTACACGTGGAGGGCACAGAGGATGCCAGGGACAAGGATGTGGCTGGTTTTCCCTACGAGGCTGGTGGAACACAGAGCGTGGCAGTGGACACACAGCCTGTGGGGCCAGGCAGCTCCGGGGTGGCCGCCCGGCCGGCCGGTTGTCACATCCATCTCTGCTGACGTGGCACATGGGTGGCTGTCTAGGTCTTAGTCATCCGGCCCCCACATGGTGCCTGATCGCGTGTGGGGGGGCGGTGCTGGAGGAAGGGAGAAAACCAGCGCTATGACTGCCCGTGTCAGCCTGGAGCATGAGCACGACTCGGAGTCATCCCACGCCAAAGCCATGCATGCCGAGGATGGGGCCCACGATGCCGACCACCACCACGACGCCTGTCTGCTGACCGCTGCCTCGGCGTAGGTACTTCGCTGTGACCAGGGTCTCTCCTGTAAACGGAGCATCGGTGAGGATCCTGGACACCCGCCTCCTGATTCCGGCCTTGACACAAGCTCAGTGACCTTGCCGAAGTCAGGCCACTTAGTTGTGAAGCAGACATAAAACCGGTCTGTGCATGCCGCAGCCTGGCGGGCGGCTTAAGTGAAGGAACATGTAAGAAAGGGCAACCTGAAGACCCCCACCCAGATCCAAGAGAAGATCACTACAACGCCAGAGCCCTCAGGAGTATGCGAGGCAACACGGCGGTGAGAGGGAAGGAGGAAGAAAACGAGCTGGCCTCCGGCCTCACAGGTGGTTGGAGCGGAAGCCAAGGTGACAAGAAGTCGGGGGACCACCTGCCCTCGGCCTGAGACTGGCCTTCCAAGGCAAACGCCCCAAGCTGAGGGGCCAACTGTGAAACCGGCAGCCAGCCCCACCGGCCCACGCGCGGCCGTGACCACAGGACCACGCCGGGGGCAGAAGAACTCCTTTCCAGTCTCCCCATCTCACCTGCGCTGACAAAAGGAACCCCGGCTCCAGTTAAGGATCTGTGACTCAGGGTGATCTGCACAGAGCATCCGTGCTGGAGGATGCCCTGGGGCTGTGCTCCTATCGATAGTCACTCAGTAGCGGTGCATTCTACTACCGTGGGCCCTGGCTTCCTCCGCTGGAACCCGGAGGTGCCGGACTGGACCGGCACCTTTAAAGCGGGCTCTCATGGAGCCCAGCGGTTGTCAGGGGGCTCTGGGAGCTGCTGCGGAGGGGAGAGGGTGGCCACTGCTGAGATAAAAGTCTGAGAGCAACTGGGCTAGATGATCTCTTGGGCTGTCTTGTTTTTAGGAAGGAAACAAACTTTTAAGTTTTATTTTCAAATAATTTATGACTCATGAATTGGCAAAAGTAGTACCGACTGTTCTCATTCAGTCTGCACCCAGCTCTGCCCAGTGATGACATCGTATAACCACAGGACACTAGCAGAATCGGGATACTGACACCACTGTGACACCACTACTTAAACGTCAGGCTCTATGTTTCCACCAGGTCTTCCATGCAGGCCCCCCGCATGTGTTTTCATTATACAGCCTACGATTTAAATACACTGTTCACTGGCGGGGGTTACACGAACAGTTGTTGGGTCCATATCACTAATCTAAGCCAAACTCCGCCAGCGGACCATCTCTTTGGCTTGTTCGTCAAAGATATAACCAACCGACTGGATCTCTCGCGAAGGGGTCAAGGGAGGATAAGTCTAAAGGTGTGTCTGACAAGTAGAGTTGGAATGCTCTTCTCTACATAAAAACCACATGCTATTTCCAAACTCTCTGATGAGTTTTCCAAAACAAAACCCATTTCGAAGCTCAGGGTGACTTGTACCCAAAGTATGGCGCAGGTGGGGCCCGGGGAGAGTGAAATGTATGTGAGGAATGGGCTTCTTGGTGACCCAGGGAGCTGATGGGAAGACCAGGCAAAGTACAGGACACCGGGACATGAGCTGTCCCCCACTGGCTCCAGAGTGGGTGTGGGGCCAGGTGCTGAGTGACTCACACCAATGACGACTTCTGTGGCCTTTCCAGGAGCTCTGTGTGGCCGGGAAGGTGGCGGGGTGGAGGGGACCGGAGTCCGAGGTGTCCTTACGTTCATGCCCCGCTTGTCTTCAGGCTGTGAGCAGCAGCGTTTGGTGGATGGGGCCTCTGGGTTCGTTCCTACATGTATACAGCCTGACCCCAAGCCTTCCCTTGGGTGGTGCCCAGGCCGCACCCAGGCTGCTGTCACCTTGCTTTGGCGGCTCCCTCCACCCGGCATCACCATCTCATGCCCAGACTCCACCTGTTGAAACACCTAAGAAGGCACACGAAGGCTGCCACCTCTTCCCAGGAAGCCTCTTGAGGTGTCTGCCCCAATACCATGCTTCTCTTTCCTCTGACCTTCCACTTGGGTCTTTTATAAATCCCGTTCTCATTCTGCCTCTGTCTACCTCCTTTCATGTCTCATCATTTAACGCCCCATCCCCGCCCCCGCCGCATGCCAGAGGACAGACACCACAGTCTAAAAGAGAGTTCCTAAAGCACATCTCTGAATTTGCAACTGGACCAGAACTGAGGTTGACAATTAAATTTTAAGTACAGCAGACTCTCCATTAACCGGAATGCAAGCAACCGGTGCGCTCAAGCAACCGGCAAACAATTTTGAGAGGGCGGGCTGCTTGCCTTCCCGCTAACGGAGTCTATTATGTTTATCTGGCATCTGCCAGTCCCCATGGTTATCTGAGAGTCTGCTGTATTAACTTCATCTCCAAGCTTCCTGGGACCCAAAGCAAAAAGGCACAAGCAGCATGACAGATTCCTCGGGGACTGCAAAGCTGCCTGGACACAGAAAACTGTCGCAGCATCTCTAACGTCATTTTCTCTCACACATGGTGGACCTTCAGTAAACGCCTGTGAAAGGAGCCACTCGACTTTTAACAAAGCACACTTTCATTGCTGCTCACCGGAGGGTTCTAGAAAAAGTTATCCCATGTAAGTCCAGCTGTGCCCAGTGCCACAAAGAAACGGCTGGTGTACGCCACGTCTTCGTGATTCCCGAGCCAGTGACATTTCCCCCAGTTCGTGCCATCCGTGCACATCTTACTTTTCACTCCTCTAGGCAGTGGCAGCCTCTCATTAAGTGGAGTGTGAAACCTGCTGTCACATGTGACAAGCCTGACACTGTATTACAATGAAAGTGAAAAACAGTGCAGACACGTCTGTCATATACACGGGTCGGGGAGAATAAGTTTTTGACGAGACCCATGTTCATAGGCACAAATGAAGTCTACCCCACAAATCTAAATCCAGACCTCTCAGAAAAAATGAGTAACAAATGAAAATTGCAAGTTCTATTGAAAGCATCTGCTCATCTGCTTTTCATACCCTAGTTTTATAGTACGTGAAACTTAATTAGCCCTCCGTGGAAACGTTTCTCAGCATCGGGACTTCTCAAAGTTTTTCTCATCGGCACCATCACTTTGCGGCGTGTTCAAAATAAACCCATGACCTACACTGCACCGCACATTTCCTAGATGTCTCCTACAGTCATCTGGAGGGTGTATTCCCGGTAAGTTGAAATTGCAGTCCTCATGGATGAAGACTACTCTAGCAATGTGCAATAGGAAACTTCTAGAGAAGTTAAAGCTCCCTGTACACCAGGAGGCAGGCAACCAGGGATTCTTTTTTTCTTTTTTTTCAGCGATGCTTTTCGATGAGGATGTTGATATCTGAATAGCGCTTCAAATGCCCAAAAGCACAGCATGCTTTCGCTTGAGGTCGTCCTGGCTTGAGTCCCATCCCCCCATCTTTGAATGCCCGGAAATGCCCCACGGGTTTCTCTGGGAGGACCAAAATGGCTGTCCTTGAGGGCTGGGGCTCAGACTTTCTGAGTTTCTGGAAAAGACTGCTTTTAATGAGTGAAGCCCTGTGGTGTGACTCCCTCAATCGCCCAGAGCAAAGTGGATCCTTCAAGCTGCTCCCTCTAAATACCAAGAACAACTCCCCACTTTCACCATCTGATGTCTTCTCATGAATCATGCTTGTAAGCCAAGCTGGGGTCTAAATGTCACCCACATGCTGACTACACGAGCAACACCGAAAAACATTGCTCTGGGGGAGAATCTGGCATCAATTTCTGAGATCTTAAATTTCTTGGGAAGTGTTTTCCCCCAAACTCCATGATTTAAAAAATTCCTATCAGAATTTTTTTGTTAACATGACATTACCCACACCAGGTCCTATGAGCAGGGTGGTTTTACGTAACTCGGGTATCATTACAGTTACTACGGTGGATATCGTGTACTGAGCCTGCGGAGTCATTCTGCTCGACTCTTCCTCTGGGCTTAGGAAGCACACTTTGCCTTTGATTACACTGGTCTTGTTGAATGTTGCCTGTTCTAAGAAAGAACTAAGGACCTCTCATTTCTGCTGACAGTTAATTTTTTTCTCTCCACCCCCCCCACCCCACCCAACAGTTAATTTCTGATCTTAATGTAACCCTAGTTTGTAACAACATTCATTTTTACAGTTGGCATGAATAACATTCACCTTCCTACTTGTCAAATCAGGCATTGCTACTAGATGGATTCTTATGGGTCCTTTGCTAAGCTATGGCAGATGCTGTAATCATTAAATGCGAATCAACAAACTCTTTAAATAAAGTTCTCTATAAATCTCTTCCAGCAAGACAATGGCTAAATAAACCCTCACATATTTACACTTAGGAACACTACATAGTAGTTAAATCAAATGAGCTACGTCTTTCTGTAACAACATGGACAGATCTCCAAGATGCACTGTCACCCGAAAAGAGCAAGCCACAGAATGAAACATAAAATATCATGACATCTATGCAAAAAATTGGGATTAAATGTAACCTCCAGGCCCAGAACAACGATATAACTTTTCTCTAGAGAGACAGAGAAGTAAAATGCCTCTGGGGAACTGAGGGGACAGCCTGGCTTCGGAGATGACAGTGAGAAGAGACTTTAAGTATTATCTGAAAAGACTGAAGTTAAAAAAAATGAATCCGTACATTATCTATGTAAATGCAAATCACCATGAATGTCACCTGAATACATCTGGTTATATTTCAACTGGCTCATGAGATGCCACTAGAGGGAGAGCCTCCGAATGTTGGAGAAAGTGGGGCACAACTGCTGTATTTGGTAATAAACGTGCTTTGTCTATAGCTTTTCTGGCAATCTGCTGAGAAGGTGTCTACAGAGGTCACTATGCAGATATTTGGTACCACCAGCCACCAATAAAACTGAAATCTTAATTAAAAGCAGGAATGTATCATAACCAACATCTTTTCTACTTGTAATACATTTTACACGTTGTCATTGTCTCCAGACAAAAACTTGACATGTATCAATGTCTTATCAATTACAAAAGAACCTTTGAGGGTTTAGTACGAAATTCGGATATTTAAATAGGGTGTTTAAAATGTGCAAATAGTCAAACCACAGAGCCTATTATTTCCTAGATGGTTAGAAAATTTCTTCATTTCACCTCAGAAATTATTTATTGCACACCTACAATGTGCCAGGTGGCGTGTTGGGAGCAGCTGGGTTACAATGCATTAACAAATCGCTAACTCTGACAGATTACACTAAACTTTCACTGGTTTAACCCACTGAACGTTTACTTCTCAGTCTTCACTCTGGGATCCACGCTGGGAGAGCAGCCTCTGTCTGGGATACTACCCGTCTCATGGCAAAGGTCAAAGAAATGGCAGAATCCCTCAGTGGCTCTTAGGCTCCTACTTCAAGCTGGTCCAACCGGTGGCCCGTGGGCCCTTTGCGGTTCAGGATGGCTTTGAACATGACTCAACACAAATTTGCAAACTTTCTTAAAATGTTATGAGATTATTTTGCAACCTTTTTTTTTTTTTTTTTTAGCCCATCAGCTATCATTAGTGTTAGTGTATGTTATATGTGGCCCAAGACTCATCTTGGCCCAGGGAAGCCAAAAGACTGGGCACCGCTCACCTACTGGGAAATGGTGCCACCGTTTCTGTTCATATTTCATTGGCCGAAGTGAGACACACATGGCCAAGCAGTAAGTCAACAGGGCAAGGATTTATACTCTCCCCTCCCCACCCCCACACCCCTACCAAGAAGGAGCAGTGAACATTTTGAATAATAATATAATGTCCTAAGACAGAGAGAAAGCTCAAAGTCTACTGCATTTCACACTACGTGACAAAGAACAACAGAGTCAGAACTTCAACCTCTGCAAGGTGGTAGATTTAAGCTTGAATGGATATGGCTTGAAGTTGGTAATGTCAAGTAGACCATTTACCTTTTAGATTTAATATTAGCAACAAAGCCGTGAAGAACCCCTCCCCCCCATCTCATGGGCTTACTACAGCAACCATTTATCTGTAACTCTGGTTGTATGTCAGAGGTTTCCAGGCAGGAACATGTGTCTGCTCACATAGGACCAAGGGATGAAGGGACAACCACTGTTTGGGGTCACGCTCACCCCCATGGCAGAGGGAGAGGAAAGCAAGAGGTGGAACTGGACAGTGCAATCTGTTACCACTTCTTACACCTGGCCTACTTGTCACCGCCTCAGTTACCCCTGGTGACACCAGTGGGCCCCAGGGCAAGCCTTACTCTGGGTGGGGGGTGCTCTTCCCCCAGGGAGGGCTGCAAGGCACATGGCAATGGGTGGAATCCATCACGCTCTTACAGGTGATGAAGTAAATGGTGGGGGACAGAAATAGCATCTTCCACAGATAATCCTCTGTTTCTTTATCGATACCATGTATTTAGGAGTTCATGAAAGGTTTTGTTTGGAGGAAAAATCATTATTTTCCTTTTTCCTATAAGTCACACTGACTTCTCTAAAGAAAGTCATTCAAATATGTTTCTTAGGTGAGCTAATTAACTAGCTTTAGGATAACCTAGCGAATGGCAATCTTCTCAGTAAAATCTCACATTTAAAAAATGTTTATTTCTTTTTCTGTTTTAAGTTTCTAATTTGGAAGATGTTTAGACTTGTTAGTTGTAAAAATAGTGCAGAGAGTTCCTCTGTAAGCTAGTCTGACCAGATGCACTGTTTTAAACAGGACAGAAAACAACAGTCCTGTCCCATTTCAAATGGTACGTGCGGTCAGCCTAGTCTCACTGGGCTAAATTCAAGGTGTTAGTAGGCTGACCATATGCATTGTTTGAAACAGGGCAGGACTATTGTTTTCTGTCCCATTTAAAATGGTGCATCTGTCAGCCTACAGGTAACCCTTCACCCCTTGATAACATCTTAGTGAACCATTGTACGTGATCAAAATCCAGACACAGACACTGGTACAATGCCATTATGTGGACATGACCACTTTTTACAGCCAGTCATTGTGTGTGCCTGAGGTGTAGGTCTATGAAATTCTATCACATGAAGTCTTGATACAGAAGAACTCCCTCACCACAAAGGAACCCCCCTCGTGCAGCCCTCTACAGTCACCCCCCTCCCCCACCCCTAACTCTGGCAGCCACTGGTCTGTTCTCTATTCAATAAACCTTTGCAGCAATTTATTTCAGCACCAAATGAGATTTCTACTAAAGATCTGGTTAGCTACAAGGCCATTGTTTGAAAGGAAAATTAAATAGAAATACAAAAACTATTGTCATTATGTGAACCCTGTCAGCCCTGAAGAAAGTTATTTGTCTCCTAAAAAAAAAAAAAAAAAAATCCATGGCCAAGTTTAGGCTATCTAAGAACAAATCAGAGATAAACAGAAACGTATTTATTCCAGAGCCTCCAAGACCCCATCACTTCTGTTTAATTTAGTACAGGCAGAACTGGGGTAGTGTTCGTGTGCGGAGCTCTGTGGGATATGCTGCGATGATGTGGGGCCAATTCTGAAGCCTAACATTTGGCAGCAGGTAGATAACATGCCCAAGAGGCCACACTTATTTTTGTCACGGACTTGAAAAAGCATCACGTGCTTTGCAAGAAGGCTGGTTTTTATGCCTCCCTATAATGTTGGAAGATTCCCCAGCAGCTGGTATTTGTTCAACTCGTTAAACACAACAGAGGAGGCAGAAGGTGGAGCCCTGTCTCTCTGCTGACTGCAAAGTCCCAAGGGGGCAGGATTCTTTTTCTTTCTCTGGGAAGCTCTGATTCCTTATCCAGATTGCTCATTACTCTCAATAAATATTTCCCAAACAGCAACCCCTCCTGGCTATGTGAAGAGATATGAGGGCCGTCCAGAAAAAATCCAGCTCTAAATGCCTGTTTTTCATATTAAATGGCTGGAAACTTTTTGGACAGCACTTGTGCGTCCTGGTGCTCAACAGTCTTTTCAGACAACATGACCTCAAGTTTTTTTTTTTTTTAAACGTGTAGCTTATAGTAAAATATTAATTATTTTAGCCACTTGTTATTTTCAATTGTTTTTTTCACATGTTCATGTACATAGATAAGAAT
Source organism: Lyroderma lyra (assembly GCA_004026885.1). NCBI lineage: Eukaryota > Metazoa > Chordata > Mammalia > Chiroptera > Megadermatidae > Lyroderma > Lyroderma lyra. Next base: position 30,647 of record PVJL010005172.1, read on the forward strand.
CATAGTTGTATCAGACAATTAGAAAACATAGTTAAGTAGAAAGGAAAATTTTATATGTATAAATATTTTGGTACCTTTTATTCAAGAAAGATGTGAGTGTGTGTGTTTCCTTAGGAATCATACTAAATTGACAAGGTCTCTAGTTTTGGTTTTTTTTAAACTAACAGTTCATTGTAAACATCCTTCCGTGTCGTTCAATATAAGGCAGTGTCACATTTTACTGTATGCTATTTCATCATACGGACATGCTGTAACTGATTTAACCGGTCCCCAGTCCTGGACATTTCCATGATCTCCAATTACACTATTACAAACACCACCGCCACAGGGGCTGCTCAGCTCCTCAGGATAAAAGCCAGAAGTGGAGATCTGGAGCCACACGACTGAACACACAGTGTTCAATTGAAGGGCTGTCCGTCTATTACCGGTCAGGGGTCTGGTTTTGATCAAGCCTCCGAGGTTGTGCGGGAGGGCTGCTGAGCCTCCTGGATGAGCTTACAAGCACCCAGCTCGCCATCTCGGCCCGCGGTGCTTTTTGTAAGCTGTAGGCACTCCTCTGTCCCTGGGCGAGGCTTCTCCCACCTGCTCACTGACCGCAGCGTCCCTGCGACCCCAGCGCCTCCGTCCTGGAGGAGTTACTGTTCGTTCCCTCGGCACCGTTGCATTCCTTTTCTAAAACTGAGAACTGAGAAACAGCCGAAGCTTCAGTTTTTGGTCTGGTGAAGCTCCAACCATTTGTCAAATAAGGATGGCCGGAAACCAGAAAGCAGCAGAACACCTTACACGAATTTAAAACCACCTCTATTTCTAGGAGCTAACGCTAACATACCTTCCTCCAAGGGTGACCTGACGTGCATCCCAAGCAATGCGTCCCAGAGCCCAGTCTAAAGAATGACAAAAACGGTGCTTGTTCAGCCTTCCCCCAGGACTGACCGGAGACTGCCAATCCTCCACCTCAAACCACGAGCACGATTGCTCAGCCCTTATTAAAAAATGAGCTAAAGGGAACTTGGCCTGTAGGCGGGCAGACACCTACTATGCACACTGAAGTTTGCCTGTGTTCTGTTTGTTGGTTTGTTTGGGTGAAACAAACACCTAACAGAAGTACCACTCAGAACGTGCTAATATTCCTCCCCATTGCGAACGGCCGTCAGTGTCACGGTGAAGGCCGACGTCCCCTGCTGCTTGCTCCCACAGCGCTCAGTCTCCAGGGCTTGCGTCGGTCCCTCTGCAGGGGGCCGCTGGGACACGGAGGGGGGGGGTGTGTGTGTGCTGCGCCAACACAGCTGCGCACGCGCCTCAGAGCGATGTTCCTTCTATGGGAGGACACAGGAATACTGTGATTGCGAGTATTCTAAAAAAAATTTTCTTTTTTACTGTTCACTGGCTTCCCCTTAGAAAAAAATCTGTATTTAAAAGAAAAGGGGCAGCTATGTCAAGACCAAACAGCAGCCTGTGGGTCCCCGACACCCATTTCAAGGCAGCCCCAGATGCCCTGTGCTCCACCTGCATGCACACGATTGGAAAAGAAATTTCCAGTTTGCCTGCTTGTCCATCCTTTCTAATAGGGTGCTGCGGTGGGGTGCAGGGGGTCAGATAAAACCCACAGGGTCCAGCTTAGTTCTCAAAGGGCTTGTATTATGTCCTTTTACCTTGTGATGTGGCAAAGAAGGACAGTCCTCAGCATGAAGATGAACCAAGGCTCAGGGAAGTAAATGATGGAAGCAAGATCCATGGCCGGTAAGTGGTTAAATCAGGATTTCAGCGCAGCCTGTGACTCAGTCGATGGGCCCAAACCAACGGCAGATAGAGTTGTATACTGGGCAAGAAGGCTCATTCTAGTGTCAGGCTGCACTTGATACATGCATGGTATTGATGCCCAAACTTACTTTTTCTCAAGGAACTCAAACGGACATAGAGTAGGCTATTTTCCTCTGAGAACAGGAAAAAAAAAAAAAGTAAAGCAGCAGTCAATCATGAAATGGAAATAAATGATAATGGCACCTTCATCCTTAGTAACTGGATTTCTGTTCCGCCTACTGCGGGTATGTCCAAGGTAGCACAGAGAAACACGACCTGATTCCACTAGAGGAACAGAATGCCACCAAGGGAGGCAAGTCAAAGGGTTTTACAAACTGTCACCACTGGAGCAGAGAGGAATCGCGCTGTCGCAGCAGTTCGGATGGATCCGTGTTCTGGAGCCCGTGGCCCTCTTCTTTACAAGCAAAATCAGGCTAAAATTTTATTCAGCCTCCATGCCACCTGCACTTCCCACATTTGGTTCTTCCTGGGAGGTGATTTTCCTAGTATTCTTTATCAAGTCTACAGCATCTCACAGCCAACCCAGTGGAGTTTCACAAAGAACCTAATTGGTGTCCATGAGTGGATGTGATCTGCACAAACAGAGATTTCAACAAGGAAGGTCGTTTGTGATCTGAAACACATGGGGAGACTTTCCCATGATCCATCGAAAGATCAAAGGGTCTGTTCATCAGGTGAGTTAATGGTCCAGTTATGCACTGACCCATGAAACCCTCCATCGTGATGGAAACATCTTACATCTGCACTGTCCAATGCACTGTCCACTGGCTCCGTACTGGGCACCTGAGGTGCAGTGACTTCTACTAACGAAATGACTTTTTACATTTCCATTTACTTTACTTTCATGTAAGTTTAAATAGCCCCAGGTGGCTAGTGGTCACTGTGTTGGACAATGTAAGTTTACAATGCCCTTCCCAGGGACGCTTTGTTCAAGCTGGTGACCATTTTTACCTACTCCTCCCCAAAAATACCCTGACGGCCGGGACATGCTGGCCACTCTCCAGACACTGGATGTGCTGGACTTTCAGTGGCTGGGCCTTTCACGCTAACTCCGCACTACCACCCTAAGTCAGGCCTTGGGGCCTCATCCCGTCTCCTGGTGGCTTCTTTTCCCACTCCGCAGTCCACTGCAAACAGATGACTTCTCACGATTCACTGCCCAGTGCACGTCGCTGCCTTTCTCAAAAACACCGGGTCGCCTGCCTTTGCCTACTTGGTGTAGCAGCATTCCGACTGCCCTGCCTCCCTCTTCACCGCTGTCAGTGGCCCACCCCACAGCGTGCCTGGCAGTCTGTGCTCACAGGCCCCCTCCACCCACTGGGCAAAGGCCTCTGCCAACCCGACCTCTTCTCAGCACAGGTCTAAGCATGCCTCCAGGCCTGGCATCAGGCTGCCTCTTCCCTGAGGCCGTCTCTGGTGGCCTCCACCTGTACGGTCCCTCTTGTGCTTCACAGCACGTACCAGCCCGACTACACCTTTCTAAGAAAGATCTGTGTGATGTGCCCGTTCTCTGAATGCACCCTGTCCTCGTCCCACCTCAGGGCTGCGTGCGTGCTGCCGCTCTGCCTGGAACCAGGCCCCCCAGCTCCGCACAGGGTTCCTGTTCAGGGCTCAGCTCCGCCTCTGGCTCTCCCGCCTCATGCCCAGAGCGGTGTCCCTTGACTGTCCCACCTAAAGAAGCCCCTGGACACCCTGTATTCCATGGCCTGAATTTGTTTCTGCTCACCACTTAATCTGAAATTACTTATTTAGTGTTTACTTGTGTAAGTTCTGTATTTTTTTTTTTCTTTAAAATGCAAATTCTGCAAGTAGAGGGGACCTGGCCTGCCTTGGGAGTGGCTGAAGCGCCAGGACCCAGGACCGGGTATGGCATCAAGCAGGATGCTCGGGAACATCTACAAAATGAATGACTCCTGTCTCTCTCCTGATGGTTGGAAATCTCCCAGAGGTCAGAGACCATACCTTATATCCCCTGGGAGCTCAGCACAGGTTTGCTGTTGCCCATGACAACAGTGACACCTAGCCCGAGCTAAGACCTTCAACCACTTCACAGGTAATGCACCACCAAGAAATCAACCCCCCAAGGCCTCTAAACAGACAATATGTATTGCCTTTTGACATTTACATTTGCCGCTTGGAAAGCCTACCTTATGTTTAGGCCAAAAAATCTAGCTAAGGTCCATACTGAAGGCTGGAATAATCAACTAATTGTTACATTGTTAGCCCTTTAGGAAAATTCTAGAACTTGTAGCTGATTTCACTTGTGAATTTATACTGCTGATGGTGATGACACAGGTGTTCTCGTAAGGAGACGGAGTGCTTCAACTTCTCTTACCAAAAAGGCTTTTCCACCAGTACAAGACGAGATGAAAACTGTGTTCGTGGCTGTGCTTCAGGGAATGGGGAGAGAAGGGTCATGTGCGATAGAGCTTGTGGTTCTAGACTTAGCATGCAACTTTCTCACAAATCAACAGTTTCCTGGGAAAGGTCAGTCCTCTCCAGTTTATTGAGGTAATCACCTGACTGGTGTTCCTCTGACATTTATTTTCTGGGGCTGTTTCCTACATTCAAATGCATCGTCCTAAGGGAAGGTAACCACCAAAAGTCAAGTTTGACTATACCACTCGCTTTAAAATGGGTTATACTGTTATGTTGTCCTTGAGCACTGATTAAAAGAAGTAAGTTAACTTCGAGGGCAAGGGATCTGCTTTGCAGGGCTAAAATTTTGCTTGTAAATGTATCTGTTTGTAATCAACTTTTCTGTTATTGTTAATCTCATTTCTCAGATTACAGATGGAGGTGGCCATTGTTTGCAATTAACTATGAACAACTCGATACTCATGGGAAGTCTTCAGGTAGGCTTTGTTATGATTGTTGTTAAACCTTTTCCTTTTCTTAAGATGCTTTTCTTAATGTAGACTCTGAATTTAGTTGCAAATCCCTGCTAAGGTTTACCACTACAAACATATCTGAAGATCAGAAGTTATTCTGACACAAACAAACACACTGCTTCAAATCCAATTTTCCTAATCACATCTAGAACCTATATATACATTGGGGGTGATGGTGGTGGTATTAATTTTTATCCTTGCTATTCCCTGAGGTTTCTATGACATTTTCTAGGAAAACACATCAACCCAAATACCAGATCAGCTATGGGTATTTGTCGTCCTGAAAAGTGCATCCTACTCTTTTAATAAGCATTTTTAAAAAATGCTTTCACTGAACCCTCACCCCAAGGACCACAGACTTTGTAAAGATATCTGGTTATAATGACGATGTGAAAAGATTTCTATATCCTCAGTGGAGCAAATGATCCTCCTGGTTCAATGATAAGTGGTCAAAACAGGTGGTATAATATAATTGATAACATGAAGTTTTACAGTAGTAAAGTTAGAACAGAATATGTCTTTAAACAACAAAAAGGAGGAAAATGAACTCTGCAGGTTCTTGGCAGAGAAATAATCAATAGATTATTGATTTCAATAGATAAAATCATGATTTTCATGAGCTTCAAATAGAAATATATACAGCACCCATGACTGCAAAATTGTTATCAAGAAAACATCATTTCATGCAACTCAAATATGTAACCATTCTTTTGGGTAGGACTTGTTAGGTTCCTGAAGTCCACAGCCTCAAAATTTCACTGACTGGAACAGCTTAATTAATCCGAAATTTCGGGAATGGAATGGAGCTCTCAGTTCCTTCATAGACAGGCAATCAGGGGTTAATACTTGTAAGAAGAAGATGCATAAGCTAGAACCACGTTATTGAAAGAGCCTAGCTACACTTGTGCTGATGAATGGATAAAGACTTATTTTTACTCAATCGCCAGAGGACAAGCTCATCACGGAACTTCAGAGCCGAGTTATTTTCAGATGCTCCACGATAAAATGTGCTCCAACCCCTGAGGCTATTTTATTAGCTGCGAAATAGATCTGTTTCCCCTTATAAAGCATGCAGAGAATAAATAAGGGGGAGGTTTGGCAAAAACTGTGGCTCTCCAGGTGCAGTCAGTGTTTGTCCACTTCCTGTGGACGGCTGGTAGCTGCACAGGACACAAGCCCTTTATGGTGTCTGCTCACAGGCTACTGAAAACCACTCAGCTTCCATTTCCTGGGATCTGAATTCCCTCCCAATAGGAGACATGACTAGGTCCCTGACCCAAATCCATTCCTTTTTTTTACCCTTATGAATAGATCTCTAGTCTTTGTTGCAATGACACGTCTACCTAACAGAAGACACCTCCCAGCTTCTCTTGCAGCTGTACGTAGTCATGTGACACATCTCTGGCCAATCAGATGTAAACAGTGTCTAGGTGACTTCTAGGAAAGTTGTATTTTCCTGTCACAGGTTCTCTGGGCCCCTTTCTGCTTTTTTTGTTCACCCTCCTACCTGGAGGTGGACTGGCCAGTGTTTTGATCAGAGGCAAATACTATTCTGTCTTGGAAATGGACGCTTTTGGCAATTGTCTTAACAAGGGAGCTGGGGTTTTCCGGCATCTCCTGAAGATGGGCACCAGCTAACAGAAGCTGCTTGATGAGTCACTGAGCAGTTCTGTGGCTTTTATTCATTTCATCAAGATTTCAGCAACTTTCAGTTGCTTCTTCCTCCTGTTGCTGTTCCCATGACAGGATGACAAAGATCATCAAGGAAGCACTGCCCTTTGAAAGCTGCACAATTCTTTCTGTGTTGGGGACCTGTTTACAGTTCTGTGCTCTCAATGACCCCAAAACAGCCATTTAAGGGAACATGTGCCAGTGTGGCTGACCTGAAAATGAATTTTTGATTACCCAAAAGCCTGTTGTCTTAGATGTTTTGGGCTGTTCCTAAATAACAACTACCCATACCTCAATCTAGCCATTTCATTACTTTATAACCTCATCATGGGGATGGAAAAGCAAACAAAGAGTAAAACAGTCAGAGTTTTCTGGACATTAAATGGGCAGCTTCACTTCCACTTTCCTTCTTCCTTTCCCTCCCTTTCAGCAGGTTAAGAGACTATAATAAACTTCTGAAAACATCTGCTTTTGGAAGGTTCTACCTTGAGACACAGAGTGGGAAAAGCCAAGGAATTGGTTTCAACACCGTTGAGCACTGCCAAAACCCATGGCGTTGAGAAATGTGCACTGCTGTGCCATCCCTCAGAGCCCTTTATTTCATGGATAAAAATGATGATATTCATTTGAGGGACATATTATGCCCTTCTGTTGCATACCCAGATCAGCCTTAATGACTATTTTTTAAAAATTTCCCATGGGGAAAATAGGCCGTGTGAAAATGCCAGGCATTCAACTGTCACTTCCTCCCATGGAAAAAAAGGGAAAGAAAAATCCCAACAGTCAGTCCTACTGAGACGGAGCTGCTGAGAGCCCTCGCCGTTAAGAGCTCGTAATGCTTCTGCCTCCACTTTGGGCTTTAGGGCTTCCTCCCTTCTACAGCTGCCTGGAGGCTTGACACCGGCCAGAGTCATAGCCCAATTCAGGAGAGTTTACACAGATGGCGGAAAAGAGGGAGAGACACACCAGTCTGCATCCTTCTGCAACCAGCTCTGACTTCCATAATCCAGCAGTTCGAGGTAGATTCGGGTGCAGCCATTGCAAGAAAAAAACCACTACCTTTGCCATTTTGTGAAGTTATTTTCCCAACCATTGGCCCTCCAGTCAACTTAGAATAGGAGAGAAAACTGCGAAGACTGTAAGATTAAGGGAAAAAATCTATAAGCCTTAGTTTCTCAGTCACTGAGGAAGGGATATGTGATGTTTTGGGCTAATTATGCTCAATGGGGTCAACTTGATTCACAAAGGTTCCCACTCCTCACCTATTTCCCAGGAAGAATCTAAAGATTCTAGAAATAAGAGAAAATGAAGATGATCTATGGATGGATGGATGGATGAAGGAAGGAAGGAAGGAAGGAAAGGAGGGAGAACAGGAGGGAGGGAGGGAGGGGAAGAGGGAGGGAGGCAGGAACAATTTATGCATGCAGAAGTGGCACACAGTGGCTCTAGCTCTAAGTTTCCTCTTTAGAAATTCTGCTAAGGTCTGGAGCCTCGCCTCGCCTGTGTCCCTGTAGAACGCAGACGCATAGTACAAAATGTCAGCATTTCCCACAATCTGAAATGGCCTGAGTCACAGATTTTTGTATTAAAATTCATGAGTACTGTCTCAAATACTGTAATTCCTTGTTACTTGATGTTTGCTACTTATCTCCAAGAGCCATAGAGCTGTTTAATGCCCAGAACTTTCTCAAAACTGTATCTGGAGTTAATTCAGGTATTTTTTTTTTTTTTAAATCATAATTTTTTAAAAAAGTCATAATAGGCCCCAGAATAATTCATCTATTTGTTTTATAAATGAAATACTTGGAATATGTAGAGAGTACAGGTGAAGAGTAAAGATTTTACATCAACATTAGGGAGGAAAGATAAATGAGAATGCATAAATCAAGCTGGTCCAACCCACAACCTTCAGGCCTCCTGCGGCCCAGGACGGCTTGGAAGGCAGCCCAACTCACATTCGCAAACTCTCTTAAAACACCACAAAAATTATGCATGGACCTTTCTCCTTTAAGCTCGTCAGCTATCGTTAGTGTTGGTGATTTTACGTGTGGCCCAAGACTATTCTTCTTCTTACAATGTGGCCCAGGGGAGAAGACTGGACACCCCTGCCATAAACCGACAGATAAATGAATGACTAAGTCTGATGCCTCTATCGAGGACGAGACTTGTTCAATAGTGTACTGAAGGAATAAAGTTACCCTGGACTTAAAAATTAATGCAGTACATCTTTGGATCCTACTCAAATAGGGGACCACGTTGGGCCAACTAAACTTTCAGGACACAATATGTTTCTGGCTCCAGGAAGGTCCTGAAAAATTAGCCTGCTGCCTTGCAGCCTGATAAAAATCTCAATAGTGGTTCAAAACAATGGGAGTTTCTCTCTCTCTGTAACATAAGCAGCACCTACCACCCCAGATGTTCAGGAAGGTGCTTTATTTCCAAAAGGCCTTTATGTCCTTTATAGGAACTGACAAAGGCAGGCCCAGTGCTTATGTGATGGCTCTGTGGAGTTCCAACCCAGTTTCCATATGGTGTGTGAGACACGAGGGCAAACAGTGTGCCCATCTGCAGCCTCAGCCGGGAGGTGGCTTGGGCATCTCCTCCATGTGGGGATCCAGGTTGTGGAAGCTGGAGGCAGATCTGCTCGCACTGGCAGCTCCCAGCCGGTTCATGCATAATTCACCCAAATGGATGGAACAGGCCCACTGGGGACAAGCCTTGGCCCGTTTCCCCTGGTTCATTAAATGTGCTCTCTGTTTGATCTCGATGGCCCTGTAATGCTCTCCCTTTGACATCAACGAAGCTGGTGCAAGTCAGATCGTGACACGAGATTATCTGGTGGCAGATGGACCAGGGGCCCTTCTGAAGAACAAAGTTAAAGGACTTCAAACCCAGCCATGGGGCCAGGAAAGGAAAAAAACCCCAAACTAGGCAGCTCGAAAAGCATGAAATGGACCAGACAGTCCATGTTGAAAACGCAGCCCACTGTCCTGTCCCCATGAGGCCCTGCGATGAAACAGCTCCTGAGCATCTGTGCCCTGTGGTCTTGGGCTCTTCCCATTTTTCAATGGGAAGAGACTGAGGATGACATGTTGTAATACATTCTGTGTCACTCTTCCCGAGGCTGTAGTTTATAAGAGGTCAGACAATTAATTTTGTGAATTCATCCTAGTAAAAGTGCTACATATCTCATTGCTGAATATCACCATGGTCACCATCGAAGCACTCCCCTTGGGAAGCTGTGCACTGATACCAGCACCTAGTCCACGCTTCAAAGCAATTTTGGAACTCTTCCTGGAATGGCCATCAGAGCTGCTGTCATCCCCAAAAATCTGACAATTAAGTTCACGAACTTGCCACTGTACGCTTACATTGGCAACACTGTACAAACAGCTCGGTAAGGTATCATAACTTTGTGTGTACAAAGCTGCCAATGTAAGCGCACAGTGGCAAGTTCATGAACTTAATTGTCAGATTTTGGGGATGACAATGACAGCTCTGATGGCCATTCCAGAAAAAAGAGTTTCAAAACCGCTTTGAAGGTGGACTAGGTGCTGGTGTTGGCACAGCAGGCGCTCAAAAGACATCTTCGAAATGGACTGAAGAAATAACTGGGTAAGTCCATCTCAAGGCTACAAGGTCCTTCGTCATCGCACCTTACCTGCTTAGCATCTCAGGAAGGACCTGCTGAAAGATATTCAGCCACCCGGCACTGGGGCATGGCTATTATATAATAGAATCCAAGCCTGGGGGTTGAATGTACCATGTTTTATTGTTACTGCAGTGGGGTTGAGAGGGGAAAGGACCCCTACAACCACTCACATGTGCTAAATGAATTCCACATAATATGCAAATTTCTGCATTCCACAGAACTGAAGTTCATGGACAATTGGCAATGACTTACTAGGGGCCAGCCAGACTTTCTGACTGGGCTGTGAATTATACGATGAAATGTCTATTTTTTCTGGCCCTCTGAAAGTAGGATTCAGAGCAGTGATGGATGTCCTATCACCTAAAACCTCACTCAGCAGAATGGCTGGGCAAAGTGCTGAGCAATTTTTCTCAGTTCTGGATCTTGAAGTAAAACATGAAATATTCAAGTCCAAGCAGCTTACAGGGAGCCTGGAGCTCCCGCTCCTGCTCCAGTGTGCACCGGGAAGCCAGCACGACACAGGGGGGCAGGATCTCACAGAACCCGGGGTGGGCACGCACTCATGACTCCTGCTGGCGCGCTTTTTCCACTGCGCTGTAATGTGCCAATGGCTACGGTTTGTGGATTAGCTTTAAACTGAAGGCAGCTCTCACAAAGCTTGGCTTCATTCTCCTAGAGCACAGAACTGGAAGGACCAACAGCCACAGTGGGAGATGATCCAACAGATATGCAAAGTACTCATTTTCTCTCTGGTTTAGAGTATAGACAACCCTCTACTTAACAATGGGTTGTTTTAAAAACCCTGTGCAAGGCTATTGTTCTAAATCAGAATATTTTTACCCCTGAAACAGGGCTACAATATATGGTTCATTCCCCAGATCAGAACATCCATCCCCAAGTGCTATCTTCAGAGCCCCACAGAATGGCAGCAGAGAATCCTGGCTACCTACTCCAACATCTATCCCCTCTCTCTCCTTCATAACGGAATCTCCACTTTAGCTGGGCACATAGCTCTGCAGTGAAAAACATTGCTCTACCAGTTACGTGTGGCCATGTGACAAATGAGAGGTAAGTGGAAGTGTTATGTGGATTTCCTGTAAAGTTCCTTAAAAGGGAGGTCATTCAGCTGTGAGAGGGGCCCTTTTTGCCCCTTTGTGGCATGCAACACAGATGTGAGGGCTGGAGATTTAGCAACCATTTTGGAGTAGAGGGGACCACGTATGGAAGCCATGGGCTCAAACGATACAGCCGAGACAGAGCCTTGATCCTGATGACCGTGGAGCTGCTCCATGCATCCTGGCCTCCTCTGCTCCACATGCTTTTCACATGAGAGAGAAACAAATGCTCTTATTTCATCTGCTGTCATCTGGGAGTTCTCTACTGTAAACAGCTGCATACAATTCTTAACTGATACACTCATGAATAACAATGTCTTTGTGGGAAATTGGGATGTCTGTAATACATCTATCCCTAAACCCTCTCTGGCAGTACAACAAAAGGAACATACATGTGCACTTCCAAGACCAGAAAGAAGCATAATAATAGGAACTGATATTTATGGGACACTTCATATTTGACAGAGTATTTGTTAGCCACCACAATGCTGTGTAAGGGAACTATGAATTACTGCCCCTTTTTACAGATGAGAAAACTGAAGTTCAAATAGTTTAAGAACCTGTCCCAAATCAGCTGTTAGGCGGCTGAGTAAGAGTTACATACAAGGGCTGTCCAGAAAGTATCCAGCCAAGTAATATGAAAAATGGAGACACTTACAGCTGGATTTTCGTTTTTCCAGTTAGCCCTTGGATATGGCATCAGACAGACATAAAAATGGTAACAGGTAGGAAATGGTAACATTTTAAAAGACTTACCAACACATTTAGTAAATTACAACTATATGAGAAGCTAGAATAAAAAGAAGGTAACTTGACAGAATTAAATGAGGTAATATGCTTAAAGGTGCCTACCACTTGGTAGATACTCCAAAAATATCAGTTCCCAATGGGAGTTTTAAAAAGCCTCTCCTGAAACATAAGACACATTCCCCAAATTTTCGAGATGTATCTTGTTTGGGAGGTAATACACATGGAAACCTACCAACATTTAATTTTAAAAGTTGTATGTGACAAATGAAGGGTTAGGTTTGGGTACTAGGTTGGCGAGTGTCCCCCGCAAATTCGTGTCCATTTGGAATCTCAGAATGAGACTGTCTTTGCAGACATAATTAGTTAAATTAAGATGAGGTAGAATGGGATTAGTGTGGGGCCTACATCCAATGACTGGTGTCTTTACAAGGAAGGGGAAGAACACAGAGACACACAGAGAGAAGAGACTGTAAAGGCAGAGGCAGAGATGGGAGTGACAGCACTGCAAACCAAGGAGGCCACCAGCTGCCAGGAGCCTCCAGAGCAAGGATGGATGGATTGTTCTCTAGAGCCTTCAAAGGCAGCATGGCCCTGCTAACTCCTTGATTTCGGGCTTCTGGCTTCAGGACTGAGAGAGAATAAATTTCTGTTGTTTGAAACTACCCTTCAGTGGTAATTTGCTAAAGCACCTCTAGGAAATTAACAATCTAGAAACAGAACTAGAATATCAAAGAGCATTGACTAAGGAAAGTGTGTATAATACTGAGATCCATTTCTAAGTATCTGAAAACTCTCAATGTAGATTGCTATGCACTTGACCTCTAGTTTTTGTCCCTCCTGATCTCTGCTATGCTGGCCTTGACTCAACTCTTAGGAGCCTTCACAGGGCTCTGGGATTCTGGCTGAGGACTCTAATTAACACTGCTCTACGTCCTCTGTTGATGATGTGCAAGTTATTGAGGTGAGATATGTTGGCTGTTGTATGTCAACTACACTGATAAATGGCTGCTAATTAGATTTCAGGATAAGACTTGATTTTTATCTGGAAATAAAAGCGATCCTGGTACCCAATTACAACTTGTGTGTATCTGCCTAATTCTGAACTTACTGTTCTATTCTTCTGAAATTAACATAACCAAGTTAAGTATATTTATGTTCAGAATATCAAATGAATAAACATGACTTCATACATACTCCATAGTTTTACAAGTCTGTGATAGAGAAACCCAATTATGATAATTTAAAGGCAGAAATAAGTGATAATTTCCTTAAATTGTCTGCAAGAAAAAAAGGGTTTTTTTTCCCCCTTGGAAGAATTCACAATACCACAAATGAGATACTTATCTCTTCAGTTTCCCATACAACTTAGCTAAAGACAAAAAACCTCCAACAAAATCAGTCCAATATTCCCTGCTGCATATATGAATGTCAAATGAATATAACTTGAGAATTCCACAAAGATCAAAATGTTATTGTAAAATGGTTATCTCCACTCAGGATTCCCACAGTAGGCCCAGGACCTATCCTAACAGGCAGTAAAAGGACTTGGGATTCTATATGTGCACTATATTTAATATGTTCCTATTTCAACGTCAGATTTCTCCAATCACCACAATGATTCCTAAAATTAGGTTACATGGAACTATAAGTCAATCAAAGTGTTCATAATGTTGCTTTGGTGTTTAAAGTATTCGCTATTTTTCCATTCATTTTTCACTCACACAATGAGACATGCTTAAAACAAACAAAAAAAGTACTCTTACAATTTCACAATGAAAAGATACATAACCCAATTATAAAATGGGTCAAGGATTTGAATACACAGTTCTCCAAAAGAGACAAATGAGTACAATGATCGGTGAACACATGAAAAGACACTCAACATCATCAGCCATTAGGAACGTGAAAATCAAAACCCCAGTGAGATGCCCCCCACGCCCGCCGGGATGACTGGAATGAAGGAGATCCGCAACAAGCTCTGGCAAGGAGGTGAAGGAACTGGAACCTTCACACGCTGCTGATAGGACCATAGCAGGCTGCGGCCACGCCAGCAAACCGGCAGGCCTCGACCATGTGACCCGGCCATTCACTCACAGGTAAATTCCCCCAGACTGAAAACGTGCGTCCATGCAAAACCTGCACACTAATGTTCAGTGCAGCATTAGTCACCCAGAGTGGACAGAATGAAGCACTGACACACCCTTCATACAACATGGATGAATCCTGAAAACTCTATACTCATATTAAGTGTTCAAAGAAGCCAGCCACAAAAGACCACTTATTCCATCATTCCATTTATATGAATTGGCTGGAACAGACAAATCCAGAGGGACAGAAAGTAGATTAGCAGCTGCGAGAGGCTGGAAGAACGGAGAAATGGGAAGTGACTGCCAATGAGTAAGGAATTTCTTCCAGGGATGATAAAAATACTCTAAAATTAAATTATGGCTTTCTTTGCACAACTCTGTGAACACACTACTAAAAAACCACTGGACTGTATACTTTAAGTGGGTGACATTTATGTCATATCCATTATGTGTCAATAAAGCCATAAAAATACATATGAATAATAAGTATTTTTAAAAGAAGCGTTTACAACATAAACGATGAATTCATACAAGACTTCTCTTTCACAATTAAAAAGAGCCTTTCCAAAACAAAGTCAAGATCAAGGTAGCCCCTATGACAGTTTCTTTTAGCTCAAGAAGGTGGGTGGGGTTTCCCTTTCCCCATCCTTCCTCCTCCTCTTTCTGTCCTCTTCATCGCTTGGAGTTTCTGGTGAAATCATTCACTTGGATGCATTTTTAACTGACCTGGTCGGCTATTTGACTAAATCAGTAAGATGTACTGATATGCCAGGCAACTTAGTTGTGTATTTTGTTGACAAGCTTTGGAGGGTTTAAGCCAGAGTGATGGCACTGCCCAACAGGCAAACTCACAGCCCTGTCATCTTCGTGTTCCAGTCTGTGGCTGGCCTCCCCCCTTCCCTGGATCTGGGGGTTCTGCTCACCAGACGCTGCTGACTCAGGCACACACACTGCACTTCCAGCACGTTTGTCTGGTCAGTCACTCATTCTTTTCATTCACGTGTTTACAAAAGGACTCACATCACGTCTTTTGTCACTGGACTTCGTAACAAAACACAAGCGCCCCAGTGTACTTGTGAAAAGCCACCACTTGGCTTGCGGCTCCCCAGAAATGACTGCAAATGCACCTTGAAGAGGAGCATTTGTGAAGGAAGAAAGAAATGTTCTGCAGTTCCCCCGTATTTTTCAAAAAAGTTGTTGAGTCGCAGCCCTCAGATTCCTTAACGCGCTTTGACGTTCCAGAAAGCCGACGGCCGGTTACTGGCGGAGGTGGTGTGGGGGCGAGACGCTCACCTGGGACGGGCGGGCGGGCGGGATGCGAGCCTGACCCACAAACGAACTGCCTGGCACCTTCGCCTCAGTCTCTCACCTGTCACGTGAGATGAGTGGATTGTGCCTCCCACGCCGGGCTGATTGTCAGGATCGCTTGGGAGGGTTTTTTTCTTTTTAAAAAATCTTTTCATGACAGAAAACTGCAAACACATGTGAAGAGTAGAGAGAACAATGAATCCTGACTGTGTACCCACTACCAGCTCAAACGCTAACCTCCAGGTCTCTTCTGAATACCCCTCTTTCCAACCCTGCTGGAGAGCTTTCCTGGGATACACATTCCTGGGCCGTACCCCGCCCTTGGGCTTCTGATTGATCAGATCGAGGATGGGACTAGAGAATTGTCTCTTCCCAAAGAATCAGTTTGGAAACCAATGGCCTGGCAGAGCCTCCAATTTCTTCACAGCAACAAAATTCTATCAGCATGGGACGTACAAAGCAAGGGACACCATAGGCCAAGTTTACGCAACGATAAAAATATATTTTATGTGCAGTATATATACTTTATAGTGCATTAGGCCATTGATAAAGAAGCTGGTACTCTTTGTTTCATGTCAAGTATGGACATGGACCCTCAAGAAAGAAAAATCCGGCTCACCGCAGCCTGTGGAGCAGCCAGCATTCCAGAATTTACAAGTACGAACTGCAGATCGTCCTGACGGCTTGCTTGGAACCAGCGTGAAGCCCACCACCAACAAACTGAAGATTAGGTACGTGGGAAATACTGCACAGCACTCAAACTCCAACACTAAACCAACTGACGTGCTTTAGTACAGTCTGAGATCCGATGACAGAAATCGGTGCCAACATGTTGACACGATAACTGGCATCACCGAACCTCCAATGCGTGTTACCCAAGCAGGTGGTTCTGAGTTGGTGAACATTTTCCTCTGACAATTTTCTTTTACTTGGAGCATATGTGCAATCAAAATGACAATGTCCACTGAATTAAATTTAAATCCAGAAGCGAGACCTATGGGCATCCTGAACAACCTCTGCATTTTAAGATGAGACCTCACATACCCAACCAAAGCCTGGCTGCATGTGAGCAGCTAACAGAAGGTACAACCTAGAAACAGCAGCTAAAGCTTTGAGCACATCCACTTAGGAAGTACCCTGAGGTGGCTAAGGAACCAGATGTCACTACAAGAAAAAATTAATGTTTATACTTTGATTTCTGTTCCTTGGGATCCATACCAAGACACATAGGAGGACAAAATGACGTGGTGTTTTCTATTATTTTCTCATTTATTTTTATTTTCAATGACATTTGACAGACCATATTATATTGGTTTCAGGTGTGTAACAGAGTGATGAGACATTTATATAAGTACAAAAAAAGTATGGCACGCTTCACGAATTGCGTGTCATCCCTGAGTGGGGGCCACACTGATCTTCTCTGTACCATTCCAGTTTTAGTCTGTGTGTGGCCGAAGTGAGCACTGACACGATGCTTTCTGAACTGGACCTCAGCAGTAACTCTTTTTAAAAATTAAATCAAGTGTGTTGATCTTGAAATAAGACTCAGAGTTTGACATTTATGTTTTTAATGGAGGGTTGGTACAGGCAGTCCATGCCTCCCCTCTCCAAAGGGATAAGCTTTTAAAGGGTAATTTGTAGCTTCTTCGCAACAAACTCTGCATTAACTGATTATGTGGTTTTGTTCCCCCCGCACAAAATGAAGCAAATTAGAAAAGAGAATCATTTAACCCTAGAGTGGTTTTACAAAACTAGAATTAATCCACAGTGTCTTAAGTACATTTTTCTCATTAAGATAATACTGACTAATTAATATTTTAATTTGAAAGCCAGTCAAGTAAGCCTGCATCTTTGGGGGTTTTATTGACTGAAATTATCTCCATGAAATAAATATTCTAGGGAATATAACTCTGAGAAATTTAAAGTATATAAAAATGTTTTAAGTTTCAAATGTAACTGCATTACAAAATAAGAAAATAAAGCAAAAATTTCCCACAATCCCACCACCACAACTCAATCAGTGGACATTCCATTATATTTCCTTTTGGTAATTTTAAACATGTCTCTTTTTGTAAAATTATACTAGGATAAATATAACATTAAAATCTTACTTTTTAATTTGAGATAAATTTAGTCATGTTACCATGACTTTAGAATAATTTTTAAATAAATGCATAAATGAGTCATAATTTGCATTATTATTCCTTCATTATTGGAAAGTCACACTGCAGTGGACATATTTATGCATGTAATGGTACTGTTACATTCTTTTCTTAGAAGAGATTTATATAAGTAAAATAGCCACAAACATTTCACAGCTGTTGATATATATTGCCCCAATTTCCAAGGTTGGTACCAATTTATAAGGAACCTGAAACACATAGAAATATTGCTTTGATATACTCTACCAGCAATATTATTTTTTTTAAAACCTGTGTTAATATGAGAAATGATATTTCATTTTTCTAACTTTAATATCTTGGTCAGAGGAGCAGAATATTTTTTATTTCTTTGCTAATATTCTATTGTGAGCTCTCTTTTTGAAATCTTTTGCCAATTTATCTATTGTCATCCTTATAAATTTGTATGATGTCCTTATTAGACTTCTTTTTAATCCTAATGTCCCTGGTTTTTCTAGAGTTTAACTTTGCTATATGTAACCCCTTACTCTCTCTGAAGTTTATTTTCATGCATGGTATGATACGAGCATCAAATTGATTATTCTCCTAAATTATGATGAGTTTATTCCAAATATCATTTACTGAATAATCTTTTACTTCCCATTTAAGAGTAGCAGTTTAAATTTAAAGGAAAATAATTAAATTCAGTGGCATTTTTTTTTTTTTTTGATCTCAGGTGAACATATGTTTGGAAAAATCTGGGTGCCATAGAAAGAAGAGACCAGAACCTCATCGCTACTTGTTTATCTTACAAACTGGTGACTGCACTTACATATTTACGTATGTATGCACACATGCATGCTAGGGCTGTCCGGAGAAGATCCGGCCATAAATGCCTCTATTTTTCATAGTATGTGGCCGGATACTTTCTGGATGGCCCTTGAATATACATACATATCCGATACATATATATCATGGCTACATGTATATGCATACATTATATATATATATTATATATATATAATATATATATATTATATATATATTATATATATATATTATATATAAAATGTGTGTGTGTGTGTGTGTATATGAGAAGAAAATAATTTGAGAGTAAATAAGAACTGGACAATAACACTGACAACTAATACATTAATCTGTGGTCTGGGTCTGATTAATACAACAAAAACAAATTGGTGGTGAGATGGAGAAACACACAGCATCTGATTGTGGCATCTGTGTCATGTTAATTACCATTTGTTATTTATCTGTCTTAGCTATTTAGTTTAGTACCTTAAATACTTGTTTTTGTTTTGCCTTTCACTATAGGGGAGCATATAACTAACATTCATTCATTCATTGATTCAGTGAGTATTTGTTGAGTGTCTACCACAGGCCAGGCACTTACAAATGCCAGTGAGTCAGTGGGAAGAAAGCCCCAGAAAGAATCCTGGCCCCAGGAAACTTCCACCCAAACGGTGACCTCCCCACCCCCAGGACAGCATCGCATGGAGGGACCTGCAGTGTGGAAAGGGAGAGAGCATCAGAAGACCAAAAGCAGCAGTCAGTGTTACTAGACTCAGGGAGAGCAGAATGTGGGACACGGTGGAGGTGGCTTTTCTGAACCCGCCCCCATCCTCCGGTCTCTGGTCCCCGCTATGGGCATCCTAAGCTCATATCACATCTCTGGGCAGCTACTTCATTCTCTGATCACTGTGCGGGTCCACACACAGGCTCACGTCTTGAGCTCTCCTCCAGAGCTAGCACGGTGCTGGGTGTCCTGTGAACGAGTCCCTGAAAGGGGCCAAGGGATTCTACCCTTGAAATGCAATCTAACGACACTGCCTGCCCCATCTATGAAGACCCCCGTTTACTCCAAAGGCCTCTAGGGACATGCTGCTTGGCTAATAACTGTCTCAGTGGCAAGAAATCCAGACTGTATTAAGCTGAGGTTCTTGACGTGAGGCCATCTATCATTTAGGATGGGCCCTGAACTTAAACCCAATGACTGATTTCTGATCAGAGAAAGGAGAGGGAGAGCTGAGACACAGAGACGCAGGGAAGAAGGCCTGGGGAACGCAGAGGCAGAGACAGCAGTGACATGTCTACAGACCAAGGGACGCCATGGACTGCTGGCACCACCAGAAGCCGGGAGAGAGTGATGGATGGAATGGGAGGAGCCAAGCCTGCTGACACTCTGACTTTAAACTTCTGGCCTCCAGAACTGGCGGAGAACAAATGTCAGTTGTTTTCAGCCACCACATTGTGATGCTTCATCATGGCAGTCCCGGGAAACCAACACGGATATTAATTTCCTCAGTAAGAGTTATTTAAAAGGTTTCTGTCTGGATCCTTCACCTAGAAATGGGGGCCAGTGAGAATCCCGCAATTTCTTGGCCCTCCTGGGATGGATGAGCAGAGTGTAGGTTGTCCGAGGCTCTCTGCAGGAGTGCAGAGCCCCAGTTCACTTTATCACTTAATTATTTTCCATTGGAACTGGGGGGTTGTTTTCTGGATTTGGGGAATTTAACGTAAATGTGCCAAAGGGAAGTGAAAAAAAAAAACAAAACAAAAAACAAAACCAAAAGCCACACGTTGTAAACAAGTAATCTTATGATCTCCCTGAATGTGTAACACGTTAAGTAATGTATCTCTCCTGGGCAGCCCGAGTTTGCCCTAGGTTTGTCACTAGACCCTCACCATGAAGAAACAAGAAGACTCCAGGACTTCCTTGCCAAACCCAAAACAAGGAAGCCATCTGGGAAAGTCACCTACAGCTTTGTTGGGTCCGCTGAGCAGCACCCAGCAGGAGACAAGCGTTGATAGACACAAGTCTCAACCTGCAATTCCTAGAACATTCCCCCCCACCCCCCCGCCCCCGACTTCCACATATCAGGGATGAGTTGTCACTGCAGACACCGGTGACGTCGTCAGGTCTGGGCTCTGGGAATGCAAGGTCTTCTTCAAACTGTGTCCTTGGATCTCCTCCCCACCACCACGCCTTGGGCGAGAACTGATATGGGGCAGACTGGTTCTCACACCATCCATGCCTGCCCGTGCACCTGCCTTCCAAACCATGGGGAATCTGGTCATGCGGTCTGAAAATCAAACCAGTTCAAGCAGCAGGGAATTCCTTTTCCCACTCTATTAGAGAGAAAAATGATATGGATCAGAAACATCTTCATGCCTATGGGCAAGACTGCTATTTGTCCCCCAGTAGCCATTTTCATCTTGTTTTAGTGACAGAGAGGCCTCCACTCCACTCCCCAAATTTCAGCTGGGTATCTGGTTGCTTGGCTGGGGGCAGCCGTGGCCCAGAACCAGGTCACCCCAGGGGAGAGCCCTGGACATAGGCTTCCCAGGGCCCTCAGCGAAGCGGTCAGGAGAGCCTCTGCAGCACACCAGCTACTTCTTCACGCCTTATTCAGAAAAAGCAAGTCCTCATAGGCCATGATTAAACCCCCAAAGCAGGGCACTTTTACCAGGAAGCAGCTATTTAAGAAGTTCCAGAATGATGACTAACACCTGCACCTTAACCCAGAACTTGATTATCATTATTATCTTAAAAGGTTACGTGTGTGGAGCATTTCCTATACCAGACCCTGGCAAAAGCACTATCTATGCCACATTGCCTTTGAGTCTCACAAGGACCCTACCGTCATTCTGATTTTATGGATGCAGAAACTCCAGTGCTAGGAGGTTAAGTCACTTGTCTGGAGCCACAGAGCTGGTCAGTGGCACAGCTGGGATTTGAATCGGGGTCGTACAAGAGCAGAGTCGTGCTCTCCCCGCTGTGTCTGCCGAGGACGGCTCTGAGCCCTGCAGCAGCTTCTCAGGGCTGCCCACGCTGCCGGTCAGCGGGGGAGGTCTCCTTGCAGGGCCAGCATCCTTTTTTTTTTTTTAAATTCATTTTTATTGTCAGACTTTTTGGGGTGACATCTGTTAGCAAGAATTACATAGGTTTCAGGCATATAGTTCTACAGTGCATTGTCAACTTGTTGTATAATAAGTTCACCACCTAATGTGACTTCTCTTTCCATCACCTTATATTTAGCTTCCCCCGCTCCTCTCCCACCCCTCCCCTTTCTCCCCTCCCTGACCCACCAGCGTCGTCTTTAAAGTCCTCCAGGAGCTGTTACTCATTGGATGCCCTTGTACACACCCGAGGACAACACGAACAATATGGTTTTATCCACCATTATTTATAGAACATGACAGTCAGCGAACCACTCTGTGACTGAGTCTTACATCTGTGAGGTGGATTAAAGCCGGTGTGTCATTATCATTCCTGATGGACAGGGGTGGGAACTGAAGTAGAAGAGGTTCTGTGACTCACCTCTAAGCCACGGGGGACTGGACTGTTCATCAAGGTAAACATTTTACATTGTTTGGACAGGAAACTAATGTGTAGCATCCCAAGGGAATTTCTGACTGTTACTGTCCACCTCCCCTAACTGGACACCAACCTCCTTCCTCTTGGTGACAGCTTCCTCACATCCTGAGTCTCTGCCTTCCTGTTCAACTGCCTCTGCCCAGCTGCCTACACCATGAGCCTGGGGACCTGGGACCGACATCATCTCAGTCATCTCCGCATTCCCGGTTCGCAGAAGGCATGTGACAGGCACTCAGTTAGCACCCTGGGAATGAGGGAAATGCTATCCCCACCATCTCACACCTTGGGGCTATATACCAAAGTCTTAGAAACGAGCAAGGCTTTGTGCCAGTAATCACAAGTCTTAGACTTTTTTTTTCCAGAAGAAAGTAAAGATATTCACAAATATCCATGTTCATTTCAAGGCTGCTGCTTGTAGTTTAAAAAAAAAAAAAGGAATCAACGTAAACCATAACAAAGAGTCTTTTAAAATCTTTAACATACAAAGGAAAACTGTGCAGCTATTAAAGCCGACACTGTAGAAATGCATCCATTAACCTAGAAAGAGATTTCTAAGATAGTAAGTGGAAAATGTACAATCTAACATAATATGCACTTTATGATCACTTTCGTTATTGTATGATACTCACACAGTCACTTGTGAATCAGAAAAACACCAGCAGGACATATGAGGGTTGTCCGGAAAGTATCCAGCCATGCACTGTGACCAATAGAGGCATTTAGGGCTGGGTTTTTTCCAGACAGCCCCCGAATGTCAGGGTATTGATAGTAGTTGTCTCCTGGTGGTAGAACTATGCTTCTGAGTGGGCTTTATAATGAACGCAGATTGCTTCTGAACTAAGAAAAACATGTCTCCACTTTGGGAGGATGGCAGCTCATCAACTATGTGCCGGTGGGCACTGGCAGGCACAGGGGACTGTTTGGAGGTCACGGGAATGTAAGTCACTAGCACTGGAAGGGACCAGGCTGGTGTTCACCTGCGGCATGAGTGACAGCATTGGGATCTCATTTCTGAAATCCCCAACAAGTGGGCACAAAGAACCACCACAAACAAATTTCCCCAAAGGCCACATAGGAAAAAGGCAAAAAAAGAGAAAAAGCCCCCGTCCTGATAACATCTCCAAAAATAGGAACTGCAAGGCCCCTTTAGCTTAGTGCTTCACAGACGAGTCTCAGGATAAGCTCTCATGGATGCTTCTCTTAAAGGCTGAACCTACCCTTCCCCACATCTTGTTTTTCTTTCATGAAAATATTTTTGTGAAAATGTCACAGACCAGAAAAAGATACTTGCAATTCATGTCAAAGAACCCCAGCTCTCCCCACCCTGCCATGCTCATTCCCAAAAAGGTAGAGGGAAAAAAACATATGCCAAAGATCTAACAGCTCTTAGAAGCAGCAGCCCTGCCGGCTAGTGTACACGTGAAAAGGTGCTTCACCTTCCCAGTGACCACAGGGAGGCCAATGCCTGCCATGTCGTCAGGTCGAAGCATTTTGGTAAGTCTGACCAAAGTGCTCACTGTGGGAACTTCGGGAAACAGAGCCCTCCAACCCTAATCTGGTTCAGCACTTTGGAAAATGAGTTGCCAAATCCAGTAACGTTAAAGACATGCCCACCTTAGGACCAGCCATGGTCCTTCCAAGTGTGTCCTTCCACCGAGGGAAATTCTCACATGCGTGTGCAAGGACAGCTTGTGCCCTGCAGCTGTGTGTAAAAGAGCACAGGCACCGAAGCGCCCTAGCCGTCTACCAGCAGGGGAATGGACAAGTCACATTGTCACTATGTAACACGTAAAGCGAGTGGCTGGAGGTACACGAATCTCAATGGCTGAATCTCAAATCCACAATGTTGGAGGAAAGAGAAAAGTTATAGAAGGCTTTGTGTAGTGTGATGTAATATATGTAACGCTGACAACACACAAAATGATGCCAGATGATCAGCGAGGTGGCTACTCATGGTAATGATGCACATCAACATCAGGACAGCGGTTACCCTGGCAGGAAGGGGGAAAGAGGCGACGAGGGGCAAGGAAACACAGTGAAACGCGACACGAGAAAGCAGTCTCTCAGACACCCCCCCAGGGCTGTGGGAGCGTGGGAAGAGATGAGGCCTCTGGGATGCCAGGAAATGAACGTACTGTCAGGTCCCACGATGCTGGTCCAGAATTTTGCTTAGTTTCTACCCCAGGAAGGTAGAAATCACCAGGTTTCTGACAAAACATTTAGCCTGCTGACCAGATGCACAGGGAACACCTGTAACGGGAACAGCTGAGCATCGTGGTGGCACTAAGGGAAAAAGCCCTTTACTGTACCTCTGCTTGTATCTCCATGCCCTCCGCTGGGACAGCGAGGCAATCGCAGGTCCGATGGCCCTCAGGCCCACAGCGGAGGGGTGGGGACTGGGTCTCCTTTATGTGTCCTGACTGAGACGCTTCGTCCACGTTAACTAACGGTATCATAACAGATGAGGACCACGAGGAAAACCTGGACACGCACATCTTTAGACAGCAGCCAAACCCTGGCTCACCCAGGGAGCGGGCTGCGGAAGGCGCCAAGCCCGCGGGAGCCGACACGGGAACCATCCGCTGGTACGGGTCCGAGCTCAGGCGGCAGGGTGTGGACGGCTTGTTTTAAACTAGCTGCTAAAGGACCGTTACCAGTCCCGGCTGAAGCGGTGGAGACCCCTTGTTTTACTGATAGAAGGACAGACAACTCCGTGTGCTCGTGTCTCATCACCTCAGTTCAAGACATGGCTACGAGGGAGCGATGCTAATTCTGCTCATTATCTGAGCACCTGGAATTATTTTTTTCTTTTTAGTCAGGGGCATTCTTTTGAGGGCCAGGTGGGAACTGAGTCCTGGGCTGAAGGAGACCAAAAGCTAAGTCAAGGCCAGGTGGGTAGCCGCTTGCACTGTGTACCTTGGGGTGAGTTCAGGGCTGCCCGTCCACAATCTCCCGTGGCCTCCTGGAGGCCTTGCCTCTGCTGGCTCAGACCCACAGGGTTACGGTGTCACAGCAGCGACAGCCAGTAAAACAGGCCAGGTACAGCCAAAACTCTTGACATTAATTCACGGAATCCTGTCAACTACCTGTGTCATCTAGAAATGTCAACTCCCCCATCTGTCTGGATTCAGCCAGCAGATCTGTGACCCAGCAAACATAATCCACCTGAGGACAAGAAAGTTACTGCTGAGGGGAAGCAGTGACTGATCCCAGATGCAATGACACTCACTGAGTTTCTGCTACAAGTTCGGCACCATGCCGGCTGCTCTCGCCTTTTCCCACGTGACACTCAGGACTTGGCAGGGGAGACGCGATCACCTCCGTTTTACAGAAGAGAGGAGTCGAGGCTGGGAGCCCTTTAATAAGGCCTTGGCGGTGCCTGGCCTTCCAACCTAAGTGCCGGCTCCCCACTCCGCAGCTGGCTTCGTTCCACCCCAGACTTCCAGTGTTCTAGGGACAGAGGACGTGTGGCCCTGTGTGGAAAGCCCTCCCGGGTGGTCAGCTAAAACCTCTGGGAAGCTAGCCGTGGTGGGTTCAGTAGTGGCCCCCGAAGATACATTCAAGTCCTAACCTCTGGGACCTGGGGATGTGACCTCTGTTGGAAATAAGGTCTTTGCAGATGTAACTGAGGATCTCCAAATCTCTTTGGGTGGGCCCTAAATCCAATGACTGGTGTTCACAGAAAGGAGAGATCTGACCAGGAGATGGGAAGAAGGCCACGTGAGAACAGAGGCAGACATGGGACTGCTGCTGTCACAGCAAAGACACCGAAGCCAGGCGAGGCAAGGAAGGGTCCTTTCCTACTGCCTTTGAGGGGAGATATGGCCTTGCTGATACCTCGATTTTGCACTTCTTGACCCCAGAACTGTCTGGGAATACGTTTCTGTTGTCTTTTAAGCTGCCTAGTTGGTGGTACTTTCTTACAGCAGCTATAGGAAACTAATCACCAACCTTGATCTCACCTATTGACTGAAACCCAGCCAAAGCGAAGGGTGTGCAGGGGGTGGGGTGGGATGGGGTGGGGTGGGGGAGGATGCAGAGGGGAGGAAGGGATGGGGACAGGGAACTCACGTTCCAATGTGATGTTTTTTTCTTCTCTGCCCACCCAGCGAACTTCGGCTTTGAACCGAAACCAAAATCAACCAGAGGAGCTAATAGCATGACATGTCAGCACTCTCAGCACATGTATCACCAGCTTCTCAGAATATTCTTACCTATTTGAGGCTTTAGGCTATGGGTCTTAATTTTATGACACACACCTCTGCAACTATAGAGCTGCAATGAAGATCACTGATTTTCTAGAGAGACTGTAATACCTTCAGGCTTTTTAAAAGGCAAATCCACCTCTGAAAAAGGAAATAATCATCCATAACTCTACCACCCTAACAGAATTATTTCTCATTTTCAAAATTATTTCTCAATTAAAATAATTTTCCTGTGCTCCTAACCAGTAAAATGATACCATTTTGGGGGTGGGTGGGGGGGACTAACTCAGGTGTTGTTGGATTTCCATCAGAAATACACGAAACCAGCGCTATAATTCTTTAAAAATGTTTCCCCAGAGGAAACTAACCATTAACTGTGTCTTCCTTCAGGATGCCACTTTAAGTCTCAAAGGAATAAATTCACTGTGTTCAGTGCTGAAGACTTTATCACCCATTCTTGACCCCTGCATGTTAGTATGTTTATAAGTTCCCCAAAGGAATAAGACCATTTCAGGATTAGGTGTCTAGAGTTATTAAAAATGAGGTATGATAGAAAATTGCCAAATCATAAAGCAATACTTGCGAGATTGTTGAAAATCTCTCATTTAACATGCAACTTATTTAGTGGGAACCTCAGCGATCTTTACCAAGCATCAGAACCAACAGCAATGTATTCACGAGGTAAAAAGCAAAAATAAGGAGAGTGGACACAGTGCTTACTCTGTACCTGGACTGTTTGAAATGCTTTTTCTTTTTAAAAATTATTTTTCAATTACAGCTGACGTTCAGTATTATATTGGTTTCAGGTGTACAGCACAGTGGTTAGACATTTATGTAATTTCTGAAGTGATTTTCCCAAGAAGCCTAGTATCCACCTGTCACCACGGTTAATACAATTTCATTGACCATGTTCTCTATCCCGTACTTCACATCCCTGGGACTATTTTGTGACTACCAATTTGTACTTCTTAACCCCCTCACTTTTGTCACCCAGTCCTCTCATCTGGCAACCATCCGTTTGCTTTCTGTTATCTACGAGTCTGTTCCTATTTTGTTCATGTATTTTGTTCTTTAAATTCCACATGGAAGTGTTCCAACATGCATTCATTCACTTAGTCCTCTCACAGCAAAACTGTGACAGACATGCTTTTCCCCTATTTTACAGACAAGGAAACTAAGAAACAGAGAGTGATGACACATCCCAAAACACACATCCCCTAAGTGGTCAGCTAGGGGACTCCCCCAGACAGTGCTCTGGGCCCGTCTGTTACGTAAAGCTCACATTCTGAAAGCCCAATTGCAGGGCTACACAGGGCTTCCCCTCCCTCCCTTAGAAACAGGAAGGCAGGGTCGATGGAGGCGCTGATCCTAAGGCAGGCTAGGAGAAGTCACAGCTCACGTCCACAGGTCACAAGGGGAATCGAAAACGACACAACTGAGACACACACAGCCCTCCAGGCTGGGGGAACCCGACGTGGAAGCCAAGTACGCGGGGAGCCACTTCCGTGGGGTGGGGAGAAACAGCAATGACCATACATGAGGTGCATACGGGGGTGGTGCCTCAGAGACCTCTGCGGGGAAGACGGCACCATCACGGGTGACACCCAGAGTTTTAACCACTGGCACAGCCTGGGCACTGGTACTCGATGACCGACCGACCACCCTGGGTTCTGCCCTGAGTGACTAGCACGGCCGTCCTTGTGCAACCAGCCCAAGTCCTTCCTGTCATCCTCATCTCACAAAAGACGCGGCAGACCCAGCGGAGTAACACATCCAAAGGGACACAGCAAGACAGAAGGGCCAGGGGTTCCCTACCTTGGTGACCCAAACTTACTAAGAAAGCGCTATCAGCTCACCTGAAATGGAGACAGTGCTAAAAATTTTTGGAGACTCTCTTAAATATGGGTAGAGCGTAAAACAAAACCGAACAAAACTGGTGGACTACTTTGTGACAAGCAAAGACGTTAATGTCACATTTCAGTGTCCAAAAATCAAGTTTCCCAGAGCACAGCCGCCCTCACCTGCGCGTGTACTGTCTGTGGCTGCTCGTGCACAACACCGCCGAGCAGGGTGGCCATGACAGAGGCCACGTGGCGCGCAAAGCCAAAAACATTTGCCGTCTGGCCCTGTGCGGGGAAAGACTGCCAGCCGCTGATCTACAAATCTCATAATTACTCTTTTTCTGATGGCGAAAACCAACAATTTACACATGACACATTCATTGTAAATCGTAAACTCTATAAATTTGAAAGGATGGCGCTGTGCCAAGTGTATCTGATCTTTCATGGTGATTCTTCCTCTAATGAGACTTTCTACTCAACTTATTTCTATTATTTCTAGGATACAGAAAAGTAGTAAATCGAGAATGGCGGGGGCAGACCAAAACCAAATTTCATTCTAGATATACAACCTCCTACACACTGCATGATTCCATTCGTGTAAACGCAGGGGTGGCTAACCGTCTGGCTTGCCTGGGCCACACTGGAAGAAGAAGAATGGTCTCAGGTCACACATAAAACACACTGACACTAACGACAGTTGATAAGCTACAAGAAAAAAAAAAAGGTCACAAAAAAATATCTCGTAATGTTTTAAGAATTTGTGTTGGGCCACCTTCAAAGCTGTCCTGGGCCGCGGGGTGGACAAGCTGGGTATAAAGTTCACACAAGAGCAAAGCCAGTCCAGGCTGTGAGAAGCAAGGGCAGCTGTTACTGTCCTGGGGAGGACCCAGGACAGAAGGGACATGAGGGGACGCAGGAGTGCTGTCATGTTCTGTGTCTGGATCTGAGTGCAGTTTACACAGTGTGTCCAGTTGATGAAAACCCACCTAGCTGTGGGCTGATGATGCTGCATGTTCTAGGAAATAGGTTTGAATGTCTGTACAAGTTTACATACTTGGCTACATGGCTGCTAACGTGCCAGGTGTTTGTTGTCAGGTCTCTGAGAGGCTGAGACACATGGCATCTGGAGGTCCAAGCGTGCACACTGCTCCACGGTCCCACAGTGGACTACATGGGCGCTGCGTCCCACAAGGAGAGCTGAGGGGATAGGGCAGCCTGTTCCCACCCCGGCCCGCTCCCCCTTCCCCCAACTCCCCCCTCTGGCTCCTGAGCACTGTGCAGTCCCGGGGCCTGGGAGATCTGAGCACGAATGCAGCAACACCAGTGGGCAGCACGTGGACGGGCCCGCCGTCAAGGAACCTTCTGACCCTGTAAGAACACGCCACTGGAGGAGTCACCCTGGGTTACTTGTGGTATTAAGGAAGTGCTTTAATAACAACAGGAATTTATTTTGGGTTAAGCTTAAAGAGAAGATTATACAGGACGCTTGCTGAAGAACAGGCAGGCAGATCTTGTTCCAGGGGACTACTGCTGTAGGGACAGAGGCCACTACAATGTGGTTCTGCCACAGCGGGAGAGGAGGAACCCGGCCAGCTATTGAGCAGATACTGAGGATGGGGGAATCTGGCTAAACCGACTCAGGACGATGCAGAGACAAGCTGAAGCCCACAGGTCAGGGCCTGAAGGAGAGTAGAGTTCAGAGGATAATGATAAGAGCTTTTGGCCAAGGAGAGAACCTTTGTCAATGTCATACCAGAGTTTTTAAGGTTAATTTGAAAAAAATTAAATTACTCAGTAAACTATCTGACTTCTTATTTCTATTTTTCAAATCTATTGATTGTGTGCCCCCTGTACATGAAGAACTCTAAGAGACTCTGGACTCTCCCCTGATTCTGAGGAACCCTGGTGGAGGGGAGGGGAGAAGGCCATGTAAAGACAACGACATCCGTGCACGAGGCCTTGAAGGACAAATAGGAAAGGACCAGGTAAAGGAAAGAGGGAAATCCAATCCATTTTTCACCTAAACCAGGAGGTGACAGGGTATGATTTCTCCTTGTTTCTGCCTCTTGCTTCTCCCTGGACCCACTGCCCTCCCAAGCAAGTAGACTGATCATTTAAAGGTGCAGGTTAGAGCATGCCACTCCCTAAACAGTTGCTGTGGCTCCCGACCCTGTCTCTCTGCTAGCCTCACCTCGCTGGTCTGAGGCGCAGCCACGAGGGCCTCTTTCAAGGTCTTGACCAGGCCAAGCAAGATGACAGGACTGCAGCATGGGCTGGGGGTCCAAATGACCTGGTTTCATATCCTAGCAAGTACTAGCCTCTCTGTGCCTCAGTTTCCACATCTAAAAAGTGGGGATGATAAAAGCACCTACCTTGTGGGGTCTCATGAGGATCCAGGCTAAGTCCTTAGGCCCGTGGCTGGCAGAGCAAACCTCATTAAGTGTGCACGTCAGCGACCTCCACTGCTGCTGTTCTTATCAGTCTCTTCCAGACTGTCACACATCTTGGTGGCCCTGGAAAGACCTTTCTGCAGGCTCACACACCTGCCTGAAGTTTCTTCTTTCCTAGAGTTCAGCTTCGATGTCTCACTGCTGACTCGTGGCCCACCTTTCTCCACCCACAGCAGGGCTGACTTAGGGACACGCCGCTGAATGTGTGTGCGGACACCGTCCAGGGGAAGCAGCAGAGCCAGAGAGCGAGGCACAGGGCCGCGAGGGGCCACGGCCCACACAGGGGCAAGGAGCCTCTGGTGGGGAGACAGAGGTGAGAAGCGAGGCATGGGGTGGAGAGGACACCCTCGGTCAGTGTGCAGAGGGCGGCCTGCTGGGCCATGCTCAGAGGGGCCACCGAGGGAGCTGAGACAGTGTCTGCTTAAGGGCGTCATCCACAATGCAGAGGAGACCAGGGCACAACTGGGAGGAGGGACAAGACTGGAGGCCAGTGGCCAGTTAGGAGACTCATAGCAGTCACGAATTTGGCTGAGGACAGGAACCACCACCCTAGGGAGCAGAGGTAGGGCCTGATTGGAAATAAAGAGACAGGGAAGGGCTGGAACTTGGTGACTCTGGGACAGGGCTACTTTAGCATGACGAGGGAATCAATGCCACTTTATTTCTCCCTTATTCATACCCCACTCGGAGGACAGGACAGTTTGTACAAGCCAGGCCAACCCCGTGCACCAGATGGCCGAAGCACTTGTTGCCCTTCCCTCGTCTAGAAGTGGCCTTTCCTGGGCTGCCGTCACGTTAAAGGTGACGAATACACAGACACAGACTTCTCTCCACTGAAGTCCTCTTCCACCTTGTCTGTCTCCAAGGACTTGAAAACCCACTGAATTGGAAGGTTTCTAAAATCATACTGTGTGGACATGCTACGTGGGAGGCCCCAGTCAGCCCGTGGGGCTCCACCTGCTGCAGGTGGGGGGTCTTTCAAGACTGCTGACCTTGGGGTACCGAGGCTCTGGGACAAGATGAAAGGCAAATAACAAAGGGAGACAATGAATGTTGGATTGTTTCAACTATTTTTTTTCTTAAAAAAAAAAAAAAAAAAAGCAAGCAACCAACCAAAGCAATTCAGTCTCTTCCTCCCTCACAGATGAAAAGAGAAACAGTTTTTGGAGCTGGCATTCTGAAGGTGGCTGACGTGGGGAGGATGGAGAAAGGGTAGAGAGAGAAACTCATGGGGCTGGAGGAGGCCTCTGGCACAAGTCCTGCGCTCGGGGCACGCGGCTTGTGAGGGGGTGGCAGGGCGGTGAGCATCGGAAGTGAAGTGCACAGGACCAAAAACAGTGACTCATGACGCATCGGGGGACAGGTGAGGAGCGGCCCCCTCCCCTCCCGGTCATCCCCACCTACACCCTAGTTGTCATACCCTGCTCTAAGGATAAATATGAAGGGACTTCCGGTTAAGATGCTATTGTAAGACACACACACACACACACACACACACACACACACACACACACACACAATCTGGTAAGATACAATCCACTTCCATACAAAGTAAGCATTTCCATGAGCTAGAAATGGAGCAGGGACCCCCGGCAGGCCTGCTGAGCTCCAGAGGGATGGGCAGCTCAGGCTCCTGCAGAAACAGAGACTACACGTGGCTGGAGCCGGGAGCGGGGCCCGAAGTCCTACTGCTGCACGGCAGTGGCTGAACTCTGCCCGCGTCCTCAGAGGATGCCCCTTGCGCAGGCCACAGGCCACAGGCCACATCCCAGGAGATCCCTGACCTCGGAGTCATCGGATCTGTTTACTCTGCTCTGGAAAGGGAACCTGCACTTCTCATGCCGAAACCAGCAGTGGCGCTCAGAAGCAGAAACAAAGGCCCTGACGACTCGAGGAAGGAACACAGAAATTGCCATCTCTAGAACTCTGATGGCAGAGCCTCCGTGCCCTGCCCAGTGCTCCGAACCCAAGAGCCTGTGTATTTCACCATCTTTTAATCCCTGAAGGAAGACTGCTGAGATCAAAAGTGCATCTGCTATTTTTTCCACTGAGAAACAAGTTGAGGGTTTGAGAAGGGAGAAAGGAGAGACCCAGCACATCAAATCCACCATAAACCCTTCGTCAAGGGGAAAGGAAGTCGTGAGGGCCCCTCTCTCTCCGGGGCCAGGATCAAGCACAGCGGCTGCCCTGTGTCACCTGTTGAAGTCTGAACCCGCTCATTTACATGTGACTAGCTGAGCAATCAAATAAAATGAAATTTCAAGCCTGGTCAAGTTGTACATGGATATCACATTTCTCTTGTCCTGTGAACAGGAGAAATGAAATTTCAGCATGAAAAAAGTCCTCAAGCACCTTGCAAAAATCAATAGGAAGCAAATTACATGCTGAACTGAAGAGCCACGGGCTCTGGCACTCCAAAAAGGCATTTATTTCAAATTACAGACGGGTCCGGAATTATTCAAGCTCTTCTTTCATCTTGATGGTGTCTGTATAGTAGGGGCTTAAGTCTGTCTCACGCTCTAAGCTAATTTTCAGGAGGTCAGAACCCCAGCTCCGTCACCCTCTGACAATCACCACAGAAGCCAATCCTGTGACTGCAATGCATTTTAGTTCATCTGCCTACGCACAATATAGGTTCAAGAGTGCACGTAAAACTTGGTACCCTACGCTTAACATTGTGTCGTAACCAATTTTCCGTGTTGTGACACAGTAGTCTGAGCTACCATTTGGGACCGCTTTCATTTATTTTGCCTTTCTTCCAATTATTGTATGATTAGGTGTTTCTAATTTTAGGTACTAATATTTACACGAATACCTGTTATCCACATACTGCCCTTAAGTGTTACTTCATTTAATACAACAACACATGAAGTGATAATAAGCCATGTTTATGGCGTGTTCTCTAGGTGCCCGACAAGGTTCTAAGTGCTTGCTATGAAAATTTCATTTTCATCCTCACAATGATACTCAGAAGCAGAGATTATTGTCATCCCTATTTAAAGGTGTGGGAACTGAGGCTCAGAGGTTGAGTAACTTACCCAAGGCACAGGGCAGACAGCAACTGAGTGCCTGTCTAACAGGTGTGGTCCACGTTCTGGATAATGTAATACAGCAATGCCTCCGCTGGATTGAGCATTGCAACAGCAGAGCTTCTTTAATATGGGTTTTTTCTTCAGGTAAATATAGACGTGATATTGCCGTAGGTCAAGGTTATAAATAGTAAAGCTTATCAACAGATATTGCTGACTTAACTTCCAAAAAGACCATATCAGCTTATAGGTCACATACAAAATATGAGATTGTTATTTTTATTTTCCTGCCCTTACCAACCCTGGGCATTAATTTAAAAAGTAGGATCTTGTTTCACATTGTTTTATTACCCTTGAGTTCATTTTTCTAGATGTTTACTTATAAATGATATTTCATCTTTTGAGACAGTGGACTATTTTTATGAGCTGGTGGGTGGAGATGGCCCTTCTAAAATGAAAAATAATACTTAGGAGGTTAGATATAGCTTGCTGAAAACAACAGAACAGGAAGTCAAAGAATAAATAGTGTTATGTTTTATTATGCTTGTCAACATTTTTCTAACATTCTAACATAGTTATCTACAATCTACTGTGATCGCTGTTTCTACTGTTATTCTAACCGTCAGTTAACCCAATGGTGTCTCTGTATACAATGTCCTGAGTGGAGGGAGCCATGACCAAGTTCCTCTGCAGAGAAAATGCAGCTCTTTCCAACTGATAAAAACAAATGTGCACTTTTCAAGGGGCCTCCAGGCCAGATTCTTGGAATCTTTTAAAAAATGTTGGAGAGGGTGGGGCATCACACTTTGGATTTGAGGACTGGGATTTTAAGAAATCTGATCAGGCTGGGAGGTCTGTGGGCGGAGCTGAACTCTTGGACCTCTTATGGTCCTAACTTTCTGTTTGTAATCTCCATGGTTTCAACTTCCTGCATCCCAAATAGCTATCTCCTCCATCTTGGAGCGGAGCCAGAACATGCACGTGGCTGGCCAGGAACACATGTTCTCAGGCTCTCCGTACCTTCTTCCTTTTTTTTTTTTTTTTTTTAACTTTTCCTGAATAAATCCTTTTGGTGATGGATTACCTAATTGATGTTATTAACGAGTCAACATGAGTTAACGTTTGCCCAACTCCTCTACTACTGAATTACTGAACACTGCGTTTTTAAATTGAACATTACAGGAAAGGGGACAGATATGCATTCCTCATACATGAGCAAAAATGAGGGCAAAAACATAAGAAAAACATTTTAAAATATTTCAGTCAAAGAAGTCTCACAGAAGAGATTTGGTGATTATGAGGTTACCTGGACAGTCTGATTAGCTGAAACATTCCTGGGAAGCTGGTACATCTTAGGTATTTTCTTAGAGTAGTTAGTGCTGAGATTTTTCACAGCCTCTTGAATCACAACATTTATTTTGGAAAGTGTATAGGTTCAATTGAAGGTCAACCCATGAGCATCTAGAGGAATGAGGGATCTAAATTACTTTGTCTAGAATCACAGCAACACAGACCTCAGTCACTGAACTCCATTTCTATCGGTTTGCTGAACAGACAGCACCCCAGTTAAATGGGATGGCATGTTGGGACAGAATGCCAGCATAACACGATCACACACAGGGCATGTTCCCACACTATAACATGGCACAATAGTTGCTCAGCATTCCACTGTGTGCAGTAGTCTTTTCAAATCACAGTAGTAAAATGTGTCCCTACCTCCAGCTTCCAACAGGGTGACGCCACTTTCTCATCTGTCCCATATATTGAGGTTCAGGGGAAGGTTTTATTTTCAGAAATATACATCTACTGCTAAACAAACGTTTTAAAACCACTATTTTCTGAGAACAACAATTTCCAAGGAATTCACTTAGGCATATGGTTCAATTTAAATGAAGTTAATTAAAATTTTTGTTGTGGTGGTGGTTCTCACTCTCAAATATACTTCTCCTGGCCAATTTATTTGGCTAAAAGTTCCAAATTAGCTTTTTCATCATCAAGGAGAACATTCCAAATAAGAGTTAAAATGATTATGCAGCGGGAAACTTATTCCTAATTTAGCATATTGTGATTTGTTAACAGGCAAATAATTACGTTCGAACACATCTGTATATACTGACAAAAATTACTTTAGAAGTATGGGTAACAGGCCAATAATTGGGGGGTTCCCTGGTGGTGTAGTGGCTAGGCTTTGGTGCTCTCAACACTGTGGCCTGGGTTCGATTCCCAGCTAGGGAACTACCCCCAGTGCACCCCCCCCCCCCGCCAAAACAAAAAACAAAAAAAGACCAATAATTTCCTGAACCAGCAACTCTCCTATATATTCAGCCACCCCATGTGGGCTACTGATAACACGAAAACATAGATATAAGTACATGATACATAGCATTATGACAGGCATTAGGAACAAGAAAATTCTGTCCATTAAGATTTCTCTAAAATTCCGCCAGGTGTTGACTTTTTAAAACTGTGCTTTTGTTTTCACACCTCTTATGTTTACAGACATTCAGTAAGAAATTTAAGAAACACAGTAAATGGGGTTAGAACCTCCCTGTAACCAGATTTATTGTTCTAGTGCCACTATTTGCAGATGATGCTCAGAGACGTGCTCCCCCTTTATCCACACACTGGTCTTACAGCTAGGTAGTACGATCTCCACACGCAGCTCGAATGCTGCTATTTCAGGGGTGTGGGAACGCCTCTAGAGAATGGCTAAATGGCTTGTTCCAGGTCAGGTCCAGAAGCTAAAACTAGAACCCAGGGCTCTTGGCTTCCAGCCCAGAGCACAGCCCACTGGATTAAGCTGTCCATCTGCTGGTGAGAATTTAATTCTCACCATTCAGGTTAAAAAGTTTGTAATTATTTAAATGGTCTGCTCCAGACGAGCAGTTATATTAAGATGTCACGTGTAATTTTAATAGAAAAACTGCCAAAACATGTAAAAAATGGCAGGGAAGCCCGAAAACAGCTCAAGCAGAGCTGTTCGCAGCACGCGGAGTGACTGAGCCCAGCGCCGTCTGCTTCTCTGCTCCCAGGCGTCTTCCTTCCGCGCGTGCTTCGCCGGCACAGCGGCCTGGGTGTTCTAAGGCATTTCTAAAAGAAACTGTTTCTTTTTTTAAATCAGGTATGTCAAATTTTTCCTGTGCACATACAGAGCACAGCCTGATGCGTTATCACATGACCACTTACCCCTATGTAACCACAACCCAGTGAGCAGCCCAGGACCCCGGACGACCCCTGTGCCTCCTCTGGTCACCATGTCCCCAGCGAGGGAGTGGTTACCTTGAGGTCTAGCACGACTGACAAATTCTGCCTCTTTCTGAACTTTAAATATACGGATTCATAAAAAACATCTAACTTTGTGCTTACATTCTTTTGTTCGGCATGAGTCTAAGAGAATCCCATTTTGTAGCACGTAGTAGGTTTTTTAGCGTGTTACATTGTATTCCAGTGTTGGATTATACAAAAAAAGTCCATTCTAATTGTGAGGAACATCTGGCTTGTTTCTAGGTTAAGGCAATTTTGAATAATACTGCTATGAACATTTTGTACATGACTTTTGATATACATTTGTACACATTTATTTTGGCTATATACGAGGGCTGTCTGGAAAAAGAACTCCCGCCATAAATGCCTCTATTTTTCCTATCACACGGCGGGATCCTTTCCGGACAGCCCGCGGACCTACAAGGGGAATTGTCGTGTCTCAGCTTTGGTCAATGCCGACAGTTTTGCGAAGTGCTTGCACCAATGTAAACCCTACTCCCACTAGCGCTGACTTTCTCAGCACTTGGTAATGTCGGTCTTTTTTATTTTAGTCTTTCTCAGGAGCGACCGGGCTATCTCCGCAGTTTCAATTTGCATTCCCCGGATGAATAATGAGGTTGAGTACTTTTTCACCTGTTTACTGCCCATTTATACTCCCTTTTCTGCAAAGCACGCCGACCTACTGCCTGTTTTTCTAAGGGGCTGCCTCTGCTTTTCTTATTTTCTGTAGGAGGGCTTTCATTTTGGACACCTTTAGTACTTAAGGTGTGGCCTTCCCCTGTTCCCAGATTACCTTTCACTCTCTCAATGTTTTTATTAACAGAAACTCTTAATTTTATTGTAGTCCAATATGTTAATCTTTCCCTTCACGATCAGTGCTTTTTACATTCGGTTTAAACATATTCTATGCCATTTCATTTTCTAGAACATGTACTGCTTCATAATTATAATCCGATCCAACTCTCTGGAATTGGTTTTTGTGTGGAGTGTGACCTAGGGGTTGAGACACTTTTCATTGTTGTTTATATGGATATCCTATCGGCCCAGTCTCATTTATCAACAATGCCATCCCTTCGCCCCTGCTCAGCAGTTGAAGACAGAGCTTTAACATGAAAACGGCCTTACGTGTACACAGAAAATGCCCCCAAAGACCCAGGTTTTCAGTTTTCCATTCACCTAAACGCCCTGCGTAATTTCTGTAGGAAGATGGGGCAGAAAGCCACAGATGAAAGGCTTCGCTCTCCACGCTGTCACGTCATTAAGGTACACAAAGTTATTCTTTTTCCCGACTGGGTAGGCTTCAGACAAAAGAACGTGAGGAAATGATTTCTAAATCGACTCAAAAGGAAATGATTATAATGCCATTTTGTACCTCAGGAACTCCTCCTGCGCCTCTCCAAACCCACTTCTTAAATCCCATTTTAGAAACACGCTCCGTTCAGTAACTCCGCACCGACTACCCCAAGGAGCCGTCCCGGGGAGCAGCAGCTGGCCGAAGGAGCTAAGGCCACCAGGCCGCGGCAGGCCCGCCCCCTCGGACTTGGGTAGCTCGACCCCCACCCCTTACCCTGGGGGTTCCTTCTCACCGCCAGCACCCAACAGCACTGCCTAAGACCAGCTGAGGGACCCAGTTTTCGAAGCAGTCCAATATACCGGGGTGCCAAAAAAGGTACACACATGTTAAGGGATGTCATCTATCTATTACTTTTTGAAGTTGAACTGAATTACGGTAGCAACGTGTATATGACGTTCACTCAAAAGATGGCGTTGATCAAGTGCGTGCTAGCGCCACCGTACGACAGGCAGGAAGTCACAGAAAGTGGTGGAAGCACGGTTGTGGTTTGAGGAGCGCAAGACCATTTGCCAGGACAGTGGGTGGGACGAAGAGGTTGAGTTTCCCCCACGTTCTCCTGACTTAACACCCCCTGATGTCTGCCTGTGGGGGACCCTAAAGGACGTGGTGTGCCGTAGAAACCCGGCTGCACCGGCGGTGCTTGGGGGAGACATTGAACCGGCATGCGCAGTGATACACGTGGTCACTTGGGTCAGCGTGGCTCATGTAGTAGTTCACCGTCATCAGAAGTGTCTGGGCACTGATGGTGACCACCGTGAGCACCTCCTGTCATTGCAGAAGTCAAACGTGACTTGTATTCGTCTTTTGTTATCCGTATGTATTGAGTATTACAATTTTAATACAGATGTTTCCTTTCTTAAACTGTGTACACACTTTGGGGCGCCCTCGTATTAATCTTTTCCTGTGTGTTTAGTACTTTTTATGTTCTGTCAAGAACTTTTTTGCCTGGCAACATTTACACATAATGATCTTCTTTGACATAATTACTTTTCTGTTTTCCCCACCCACCAGCTCACGGCGACTTTGGTTATGTCACAGCCATGGCATGTGACATCACTCAGATCTTTTCCATTTCTCCCCATCTGATTTTCACTTCTAACACACGACGGTTTTCATATATTTCTATGATGAACATCATATTGATGTTCCAACCTCTGTGGGCTGGTATGGAGGATACGCTCTTTTACCTCCATGAGACTGAGGCAGTGGTTCTCAACCTTCCTGATGCCGCGACCCTTTAGTACAGTTCCTCATGTTGTGGTGACCCACATAACATTATTGTCGTTGCTGCTTCATAACTGTCATGTTGCTACTGTTATGAATTGTCATGTAAATATCTGATATGTGTTTTCCGATGGTCTCAGGGGACCCCGGTGAAAGGGTCGTTCAACCCCCAAAGGGGTTGCGACCCACAGGTTCAGAAACGCTGCCCTGAGGTAACAGCGGGCAGCATGGGGAGAAGAAAGAGTGGCGCCCCGGATTGGGGAAGGGCCGAAATGATGGATGATTGGACCCCAAACTGTAACCAACCAGGTCCACTTTCCTTCCCTCTGGGAATCCTCGCCATGGCACTGAGAGTGGGTGCAAGGTGTGGCCTCAGGGACAGACCTACCAATGGCCAGGTGGGACCCTTGGCCTGCTTAGGGACCTACACCCTGCTTCCTTAACATCCACAATTTGGTAACAAGTCACCAGCAGGGGGCAGTCTTGCTCACCATGCAGAGCCAGGTGGCCCTCTCCAGCTACACAGCCACACTCAGGAATGTTCCGGAAGTTGTCTGGTGCAGCTGCATAACATACTGCTCGCTTTGCCTCCTTATTTAGTCACCTCAGCATCCCATTTCCTACTTGTTCAATATTGCATTTTAATACTTAGAGGAATTAGTTGCTTATATTCATACCGAATTTTTCCATCGTGAGCTAAATAACTGATTATCGAAAGTTCACTGTAAAATGCACCCAGCCTCCTTTCCCCTTGATATTTACTTACAAGAGCAGAAAGGTTTGCCTTTTGCACATTTCACACATCAAGTACAGGATGTACTCCTACTTGCAATGGAAAATGTTTAAATATTATACAATGTGACAATTCTATTTTCTTATCTGCGTGGTAACGTTGTTTTTCGTTTAGAATTATAGAACATCCTTTCATTAAGCATCTTCCCACAAACATGGCCTCTCTTGGTCCCTGGCAGCTGGTGAGAGGCACACGGCTGGCATCCCAGGAACTGGGCTCCCCTGTCCTATTGTACAGCAGCGTCCCACCAGCAGAGGTGAGAAGAGTGAAGGACCTATCTGTACTTAAAATGTGAGGGTGGCTCTCATTCA
This sequence comes from Lyroderma lyra, assembly GCA_004026885.1. Classification (NCBI taxonomy): domain Eukaryota; kingdom Metazoa; phylum Chordata; class Mammalia; order Chiroptera; family Megadermatidae; genus Lyroderma; species Lyroderma lyra. Next base: position 70,926 of record PVJL010005172.1, read on the forward strand.
GGACACATTGTTGAATTAAATAGTTCTAATCTAATAAATGATCTCTTACTATTTTTTTATTTTGGTAAGATACATTCCCTCATTAATCCGAGGCATCAAATATAACATTCAGAAGGGAAAAGTTCTTATTACCCCAAGTGGGGACAGCTGTTTCCAAAAACCAGCTCTCCTCTTCACAATGCTTTCCTGTATTTTACTAAATTGTAGTTTCATCTGAAAGTGTGCTCTCTGCCTCCTCCTCCCTAAAACAAGAAATATTCCTAAAGAAAGTGCTGTCTTCCTACTTCCGCAGTGACCAAACCTCAACAGAGAACACAGCGAGGGAACCTGGAGACAGCCCCGGCCCCCTCCGCCCCTTGGTTGAGACTGGCAGGTCATTCTGTAAAAGGAGGACTCCCGGGATTATCAACAGATCTGAAAGGAACTACAGAGGGTGTGGTCAAGGGCACACTGCAATCCGCGGGCAGTGAGAATGGGCCAAAGAAGCAAGGCTCCCCGAATTCCGCACCCGCCACTGCATCTGCGCTTCTGCTACGCTGCAGCCACAACCACCCACCTGCAATTTAAGTCTGACCGTGCCGCTTCCCAAACGTCTCCGGGGGTAAGCACACACAGCTGGCCGGGCCCCACCACCCGTCCAGGGGCTCCCTTTCCAGCCCCTCCTCTTCTCACTCCGTCCCCTACGGCCAGCCAGGCCCTTCGTCCACAAGCCACTGCAGGACCAGCACTGTGAGCGCCGACTGCGAATTCCCAGAGCCCGCCGTGGTCTCAAACGCGACGTTAAAATGAATACACACTGATAGTGGGCCACAGTCACGGCCTGCGTAGAAAACGGTCAACAGGTTCTAGGAGTTTCTACACACTTCTATCTTATCTATCCAAGGTGCTGGGAGTTTATCTGAAGAAGTGGCAGAAAAAGGGGCCTCCTGGTGCAAAACTGAGGCTGCGACTCCTGAAACTGGCACTGACTTGCAGCAATTTTGAAGGCAATTTTGTTTGCCTTCATTTTTTTTTTTAATAGGAAATCCCACATTATATTTCTGGAACCACAATTTATATTTTGCTTTTGGGTTTAGCTGGAGCCAGGATTTAAAACTCAGGAAGAGGTTAGGTGGGTGCTTCAGAGAGCAGCACCCACCCCCCCCCCCACCCCACCCCCCCGCCCCGGGACTGCTGGTAGAGAAAGGGAAAGGTCGAGAAATGTAAATGGCGAAGATACAAGGCACACTGAACTTCAGAGGGGCCCTTCCCGCCAGAGCGGCAGCCCAGTGTCCCGGGGCGCAGAGCTCCGCCCCCTGGCATCCGCGCGGCGTAAGAATGACGCACTGAGCGCCCAGCTTTCTTTACGAGAGGCACTGCGAGAGAGGAGCTTTTCGTTCCCATTGTACAGACAGGAAACTGAGGCTTAAAGGGCAAGAAACGCCTGAAAGTCACACCTGTGATAAGTACTGGGGCCACAGTCAGAACGAGGTCTTTTCACTTGTAAAGCCTCCGCTCTTTTCCCTGGGCACCAGTCTTTTTAGACTGCTTTCTGTGGGGGAGGAGGGAGGAAATGCCAAAGTAATTCCGTGATATTCAAATCTAAAATGTACTAAAACCCACAAGGTCGTGGGTCTGTGTTTCTTGCAGTCACTGACATCTCAAGGGCTCATACAGTGCTTGGCATCCAGCTGACTGGATGCCAGCTGACTGGCATCCTTGAAGGAGCATGGTGGGCAAAGGCCAAGCACTACTCTCTGTTCCCAGTAGCACTGCCCAATAGAAACATGACATGAGCCACGTGGGTAATCAAAAATTTTCTAGTAGCCACATATAAAAAGAAACTGGTTCAACTTTAATAACACATTTTATTGAATCCAATTTATCTAATGTATGGTCATTTGCATATGTAATCATAAGAAATTACGAATGGTATTTTACACGCTTTCATCTTTGAAATCCGATGTGTGTTTTTCACGGACAGCGCGTGCATCTCCATTCAGACCGGCCACATCTCAAGTGCTCCACAGCTTCATGGGGCTTGCAGCTCCTGGACTGGGCAGCACAGCCAGACTCTGCATTAATCAGACCCAAAGTTGCTGGGGCAAAAAGGATATTTTTCATGGCCCTTCCCATCTCATGACATCAAGGGTCAAATCTGTAGTAAACTGAAAAATGTAAAACACTCACAAGACTTGGAAGCAACCAAGAAGTCCTTCAGTAAGTAAATGGATAACCAAACTGGTCCATCTGAACGATGGATTGTTACTCCACACTGAAGAGAAATAAGCTATCAAGCCATGAGAAGACATGGAGGAAACTTCAATGCATGTAAGTAAGTGCAAGAAGGCAATCTGAAAAGGCTCTATCTGCATGATTCCAACTATGGGACACTCTGCAAGAGACAAACTATGACAATAAAAAGATGGGTTGTTGTCAGGCATGAAGAGGAGAGAGATATGCATAGTGCAGAGGATTTTTAGGCCTGTATGGACTACTCTGTACGGTATTATAATGATGGCACACATCATTACACATTTGTCAAAGCCCATACAATCGTACAGTACAGAGTGAATCCTAATGTAAACTACGGACTTCAGTTAATAATATACTAACGCAGTTCATTAGTTATTACAGACATACCACACTAATGCAAGATGTCACTAGGAGAGGAAGTTGTGTGTTGAGGAGGTGGTATTAATATTATGAGAACTGTCTGTACTGCCCACTCAGTTTTTCTGTAAGCCTAAGACAATGTCTCTTTAAAAAGTAGTTACTGGATTAAAAGCAGCTCACAGGCTGAACGAGCGGCTACGGTTGTCAGTGCTTTCACCAGAAACCGTGGGGAAGGGTCGTCATTCCATTCTGAATAAAAGGAAACGATTCTGTAGCAAACTTGACCAAGCCAGTGTATGGGCTCCCTCTGTCCACAGGGAAGACAACACGAGAGGGACACATGCCAGCCCTTCAGTTGCCCGCAGCGGGGAGCCGGTCACGACCTGGTTCTGCTGTACGCCTCGGGCCACTTCTCGCTGCTCTCATTTTGGACATCGCGAGAATGGGGACAACAACTGTCCTTTAAGGTGGTTGTTCTAGTTTAAGGATTTCTCACGGGGATTGACATGCAGTGCTTCCTTAAGGTCACACCTTCAGGTATACTGGAACATTGTCTCCGCAAGAAGGCTCATGGGACCCGACAGATGCCGGGTGACCCACCGATAAGGGAAGAAACGGACCACTCAAGTGGCTTCCTTTTTTAGTCCTCCTGGTGCTCTGGGGCCCTTTCGAGGCCTCCTTCCCAGGCTGCCCTGGACATGCTTCAGTAACTGCCACTTCCTTCCCATAGCTTTCAGCAGGAAGGAAGAGCACCGTGGCCGCCATACTGGCAGAGACACTGTGAGCTCCCCAGGGTTTCGAGGGTAGAATCCTTCTGAATGAGGGTAGAGGGGGCCTGCGGATATACCCATTCTTTTGTTGTCTTGTGATTTTCTTATTGTGGTAAAATATACCTAACAAAATGGACCATTTTAACCATTTTGAGTGTACAGTTCAGTGGCATGAATGTTGTGCAGCTGCCACCACCACTCATCTTCAGAACTTCCATATCTTCCCCAACCAACACTCTGTATCCACCAACAGTTAAGTCTTCATTCCCTCTCCCCCCAGGCCCTGGCTACCACTGTTCTGTCTCTAGGAATTTGACATCCTGTAAGTGGAATCGTACAGTATCTGCCCTTTTGTGACTGGCGTTTTCACTTAGTATGATGTCGTCAAGGTCCATCCATGTTGTAGCACGTGTCAGCACACCCTTCCTTTTCAATGCTGAGCAACATTCCCCTGTATGGAGAGACCATATTTCGCTTAACCATCCCTTGATGGACACTTGGGTTACTTCGGCCTTTTGCCTACTGTGACTAATGCTGTATTGAACATGGGTGCACAAACATCTCTTCAAGACCCTGCTCTCATTTCTTTTGGGTATATACCCCTAAACGGAAATGCTGGGTCACAAACCTTATTTTTAAGAGAGGCATTATCCCTGAATGTGGAAATGACACACAGTGAGTGACAATATAAAGTCTAAAGGAGCCACTGTCTTCAGATTAGAAGACTTAGGCACATACCCTCAGGGGTGCACTTAAAGCTAAGCCTCCTGGGGGTAAAACGTGGCTTCCCTCTGCCTGCTCACTTGTGACCTTTGCAACTCAAAATGCCAGCGAGCTGTATGCCAGTTCAGGTTCACACACGGACAAGGAAGTCAGACTTCTTCATTGGAACAGGCTAATGAGTTCTGTACGCAAAAGTATGAACCCCAGCTCCGCTAGTAAACACAAGATCTTTCATGAATCCTGACTGAATTGAAAAGCACGTGAAAATGATGATTTCTGCACATCTACCCTGCCGCCACTCTACCAGCTTAACCTCCTCATCAGTCTCCTGCAACAGGCTGCCAATCGCTTACAACAGCACGCTCTGAGAACAGGAGCTCTTGCCCTCAGGTGGCCCAGCTTCTCCCACGCCAGCTGGCTTCGGCCGAATCCACGTTCACATGGGGAAGCTTCCAGGGGAAACCCGGCGGGGCGGGCAGTGAGCAGAGAGAAGACAGCGGGCAATCTCTCCGCACCAAGGCCGGTGCCTTCCGGAAGGCGGAGGCCACGCCCTGAGACTCCGAGGAGCGCCCCCTGGCTGTCAGGCCTGAGGGTCTCGCCAGGCTTGCCCAGAATCCGCTCCAGCACTCTGTAAACCTCCATGGCCTGGTGCCCACCTGGCCCAGGTGGGAGGAAAATGCCGGAGATGGGGCTGGTAATGTTTTTAAGTTCTTCAGGTTATTCGAACGTACAGCCTGAATTACACACACACACACACACACACACACACACAGGGTGGGAGGAAGTTCATACTCTGGTGTTACATCGCTTGCAAACTGCTTCACTGTACATGATCTCACTTGATCCTCTCTCTGCAATGTGGTGTGCTCAGCTGGGCTCATGCTCTTAGTCCTGTTTTACAGATGGGGACATGGAGATTCTGAGTATGAGTGACTTGCCCAGAGCCCTAGAGCCCACTCGGGAGCTGCCAAGTCCCCGCCCAGGGTTCGGCCCACCACACCCTGCTGCTTCCCAGTTGGGGAGAATTTCGTGGATAAAATCAGACACCTGCCTCCAAAGAACACACTGGTGATGGGCTTGAAATGCAGACCACCTTTTGTATTTTCCGGGCCCTGACCAGCAACACTAACGGAACGTCCCTAATTTTTTCATGGAAACGGCTTCAATTTCAGGGTGTAATTTACATTTTAAATTGCATTCTCGCTTGCTCATTTTCTTCATTTCCTTTGTGCTCAGCCGAGGCCCACCCTGACAATTTCTTCAGAATCCTGATTTAACCATCACCTCAGCTCTCCTCTGCAAGCCCTCAGAGAGAGAACTGTCCTCTGCCACGCACACCCACATTCTCAGCTCTCCAACTTGTAAATGACTGATCTGCCCTTTATTGGGGAGAGCACATCTTAATTTGTGAGGAGCAGCCAACAAACTAAATTAAACCTTCAGCTCCCAGTCTGAACCAGGAATCAGTGAGCTGTGATGCCCCCCACCACAATATTTTAGGTCGCTCATCGATATGCTTTCCAAGCCTCCGTAGGCCATCTTATAGCTCAGAGCTTATTAAAAGGAAAGGGGAAAAGTGATACTCAGAAACACTATAAAGAGTGAATTCCAAAACCCATCTGCCCCAGTGGCCAGAACTCATTAGATCTGAAACCACTCGACGTCCCACATGAGAGTCTGGGGCCCAATTACGGCAGTGCACGTACAGGAGAAGCGATCTTGATAACGTTAAGATCATACTTTTTAGCTGTTTACTTGGTCTTGGGCTCTCGTCTGGCTTAACCCTTACATAAATTCATTCTGAAAGGGTTTTGAAAAAGTATACCCTGGAAGGTCTTACTGAAGACTTGGCAGAAACCTCACTCAACATTCTCAGAAAGGCTGCTGCTGCTGACAGTTTTTCTCCAACTCTTTCCCCAACTGACTGGCTCCGTGTTCTTGGATGAACAACCCATTACCCCTCTGAGCCTCAGTTTCCTAAACTCTAAGACAGGGGTGGCCAACTTTTGTATTCCCTGGGCCACACTGCAAGAAGAATTATCTTGGGCCACACATAAAACACATTAAGGGTAGCTGATAAGCTAAAAAAAAAAAAAGTCTCCAAAAAGATCTCATAATGTGTCGGGCCATGTTCAAAGCTGTCCTGGGCCACGTGTGGCCAGTAGGACGCGGGCTGGACGAGCTTGCATCTAAGACAAGGGTGCTGGAGAGCTTCTGAGGCTCGTGCCTGCTCAGTGTCTGATTCCAGGATTCTTTTTCCCAGACCTTTCATGGCCCAGTACAAGGGCTGTATTGGATCCAAATGTGTGGGTCCCTGAGCTGCTCCCCACTGGAGTCCAGAGAGACACTAAACATGAAACTACAGCCAGGGAGAGACCCTCTAGCTCTAACCTGTCCCTGGTGTGCACTCAGTCCTCGCCAGTGTCACCTGCACTTCGCACTGGACCCGCCTGTTTCCCCGGTAAGACAACCCCAATGGGAAGTGCAAAGCATGCCCAGCCATCCCAGAAAAGAAAGTGCTTTGCGCTCACTCCCTGTCAGTCCACCTGCCTTTCCTGGCCCGTGCAGCACTAGGCATGACGTTAATGTGTTTGCACACAGGTTTGCTGTCTCTTCAACTAGACCAGGCACGTCCAACCTGCGGCCCAGGACAACTTTGATGCGGCCCAACACAAATTCTTAAAACATTATAAGATTTCTTTTTCAGCCTTTTTTTTTTTTTTTTTTTTTTTTTTGGTTGGTTCCCTGAGCAGGGATTAAACTCAGGCTGCCACGATGAGAGTGCCAAAGCCTAGCCACTACACCACCAGGGAACGCCCCCCCCCCTTTTAAAAAATCTCCAACTAGTGTTAATGTCAGCGTATTTTATGTGTGGCCCAAGACAATTCTTCCGATGTGGCCCAAGGAAGCCAAAAGGTTGGACACCCCTGAACTAGATCATAGCTTCAGAAGGGGAAATGTCTATGTTGCAGTATCTACAGAATGCCTAGCATTACAGTTGCTGTTAAATAAACATCTGGTGTGTGAATGAACCATCAATTGAACCTAGCAGTGAGGGACCCAGCCATGGTTCATGAGAATTTCTGAATGCACAGCTGTCCCCATGTCGACTAGGGCTAGAAAGTCTTAAATATTTCAGAGGCACCAATTATTCACAAGCAACATTTGCATCGCAAGGCTCCCCAGATGCCGGCACATGAGTATGCTTGCTGGTAGGCATCTGGGCTGCATGGGAATGGTGCCCTCTGTCTATTCAGAACAGAGGCCTTCAAGATGGGATATCAGGATCCGATCTGGCTTCTTGGGACGTCTATCTGCATAGGACCTCAAAACACTGCTCTGCAGCTGACTTCTCCACTCCCAGGCCTGCATTACACCTACCAAGTGGGCCTCTCCATTCATTAGCAAAATAGGAGAAAAATTACTTTTCCAAATTTTGAAAATATGGGATGAAAACCCACTGGGTCTGCTGAAGAAACGTCTGGGGGCTCTAGTAGAAAGCACCCTAAAAGAGGTATTAGCCTTTGCTAAAATGGTTCAGAAAAATCCCTTCCCCCTCATATAAAACATAGGCCATATCTTGATATCTATTCCATGAGAGAGAAGTCACACCAACAATTAGACTAAATATATGCATTTGAAAATCCTAATGAGTGATCTTTTCCCTGAAAAACGTTAAGGCTTGCATAAACTATTAGACGTGTACATCATTTTCTGTGTTGGATTCTGCACCCATTCAAAGAGTAACTGGGATCATGAGTGATATGTCTAAGAAATGTCAACCAGGAAGCTGCTATTGTAAGGAGAGTGCATGAATAAAATATACCACTAATAATTTTAGAATCGTAATTTGTATCAAGTTGTCTTTGTGCAACTTGCTTCACAGAGAGGAGTCTCTGAATAATTCATCATGTCCCTTCCCCAAGTCCCTTAAAAAAAAATCAGAGGCACTGTAGATAATATTCTATCCCTTAAACGAGTCCTAGGCATCCCATGTCCCACCTGGGGAAGCCATCCTTTGGCAGCACAGGAGGAAGGAAGTCCCTCACTCGGTGTCACCTTTGGAGGCCAGAGGCTGACAACTTTGTGAAAGCACGGGGCCCTCACGCTGCTGGGCTCCCTTACTCCCGACCCGCTTCCTTTGTGGTTCTGCCCTGGCGGCTAAGGGACACACCTTCCCCCACACCCAACTGCCTTTCAAATGTCTAAAGTCACTGAGGCCTTCAAACTTTCTCTTCCATTAGTCTAACATTCCCCTCTCTTTAGTTCCAGGAGTCCACTCCTGAGTATTCTCTTTAAATGATCCTTTATGGACTAAAATGGAATTGGATAGCCTTTGTCACCTAATGCCCATGCAAACTATGGTCTTAACTTCAAAAAAGAAAGAAAAAGATCCTTCCCAGAGCCTAAGGGTTAACTCGCTGGTACGTGGCTCCAGGTGCAGGGGCATATTCTGTTGATAAAAACGAAATCTTGAATTTTTAAAGTGCCTTTCAGGGAAAGGCCCCAGTGTGCTCGAAATGGGAAGCTTCCAGGAGCAGAGACTCGGTGCCCAGGGGCGCTCTCAGGAGCGGCTGCAGCTCAGTGGAGAGGAGCCCCAGTGTCAGGGAGGCGGCCCCCAGCACCGCGCTGATTGGATGGGTGCCTCCCTTCTCGCAGAGCATTTTTCTTAAGAAGTGGGGGCAGTGGGAAGTTCACTGGGCAAAGCAAACAAGAAGGCTCTGTTTTTAATGATAGGAATCGAAAAATAGTTAGTGGCATTCACTGCCCAAGTGTGAGACAGATGAAACACTTCACGCATTCTTCTTGGACTCCACACATTTTTGAATCTTAAATAACAGGGGAAACCCTTCACCCTAAGGGCCGTCTAAAATTATTGCTGAAACAGTTTGTCAACTCTCATGGTTCCTAACAGATGTGCCAATAATAATAATAATGATAATAATAATAATAATAATTATTATTATTATTATAAAAAACCCAAAGAGTTCTTGTCCCTGTAATTCAAATGAAGAGTCTGGGTGGAGTGGTTCTCCAGTAGTGTAAGTGGTTCTTAAAGGGCAAAGCAGGCCACGTGTCACCACAATGCCTAGAAAATCTTCAAAGTTAGGGACTGGCATTTTTACAGGATGCACTTCCCAGGAAGCACATTTTGTGACATTTGGAAGGAGGGGGAATTAGCAACCCTGCTTCTCTGTTTAAGGGTGCCCTGGTGACACGGTGGAATGTGCAACACACAAGGGGGTTAAGAGCGAGCCTCTCCCTACAAGGCTTCGGCAACATGCTCTTGATGGTGTGGGATCTGCGAGTGGCGATTCCATAAAGGTGGCCCCACGAAGCCCTGCTACGCCGAAAGGGCGACACACGTTCTGCGTGGTTCCCCGCCATGCGCCGCGCTGACCAATCCGAAGGGGCCAGCCCTTCCGGAGCGCCTGTTACACTTACAACACTGCGCTGGCTTGGCAGTGAAAGACAACCTCCGCCTTCGGAGGGTTCAGTCTCCGTGAGGAGACAGTGTGTGATCACAAGTATTATGGGATGTGTCACACACAGTATTGTAAGTGTTCAGGGGCAACAGATAATTCCAACTGGCTGGGCCATTCCTGTAGCAAGGAGGAATCTCTCCTTCAAGAAGACCGCACAGCGGCGGGGACCAAGAGGGAGGAAAAGGCTGCTAACAGGGCAGCAGCTGGCACAACTAGACTACCTGCAAATCCATTTACAAAAGAAGAAAACATCCTTTAAAATAAAAGCTTACTTTGCCAACGGCTAGGATTTGAAAAGGCAGAGATGGGCCCAGCACACTCTAAGGAAGAAGGGTTCTAGAAACAGGAAGGGCACAAGCAGAGCCCTGGAAACGTTTCCTTGCCATCCAAAGCCTGAAACACAGATCCCAGCAGGAACCCAGAACATGTTATAGGGCGGTTGCTAACGGGAGCCCTGAGAATCTTCTGGGGCAATGTCTTATGCAGATTTTCTGATACTCTCGGGGCTCCATGGTCCAATGTTCACACTTGTTCCAAACCCAGACGAGTTCGGAGCTGCTTTCTGGGAAGCCTTGACCCTGCCCTAGCAGGCATTCACGGCGCTCCGCTCCAGACGCAGTTAAGTGTCTTTTCTTCTCTGTTCCAGCACTTACAGGTTGGTGTTTCTTTCCTTTCTAACCCTAATCGCCTCCTGCCACAGCCCAGCTTGCGAATCGGTTCAGCACTCCATCAGCGTGTCTAAATCCTAGCCCAGACCCAGAGCTTATCCCTGAACCTCCAAGAAGCCTTTCCAGGTCCCCCCCTACACACACACACACACGTGCTCTTCACCTTCTGAATAAATCCTAAGACGGCACAAATTTTCCTATATTCTTCCATTGGTTCCCATGCAACTTGAGAAGAGGGACCACATCTAGTACTTTCCGGCACCTCCCGAGTCTCTCGCAGAATACCTGACAAATGGAAGGGCTCCCTTCCAGGAGGCTTCGCTCCCACGGCTGCAGGCAGCAGGCCTTGGTTCCTTGCTAGGGAACCTTTCAAGGGCTGCTTGAGTGTCCTCGCAGCATGGCCGCTGGCTTCCTCAGAGGGCGTGAGCCAGGAGGAAGCCACGATGCCTCTCATAATCTTGTCTCAGAAGTCCCTTTTGGTCATTCTAGTCACCAGTCCATGCTTAAGGGGATGAGAATTAAGCTCTACCTCTTGAAAGGAAGAGTATTAAAGAATTCGTGAAAATATTTCAGAATCACAGTGGGGGAGCCCTGGAGACATGTGGGAGCAAGCAGGAACAAAAGACCCAACTAGAGTGCCTTCATAACTATGCAATCAGTTCATTTATTTGCTAGGGGGAAACTGTGAGATCATAAATGCTGTTGCTTTCAGCCACTAACTTTTGGAAGTAACTTGTTATGCAGCAATAGATAGTACCTACACTGTTTACTATAAATCTATAGCATTTGAAAAATCTTATGGTTCAGGCTATTGTGCTAAGTGAAGTAAGTCAGGCTGAGAAAGACAAATACCATACGATTTCATTACATGTGGGGTCTAAAAAAGAAAACAATGAACAAACAAAATAGAAACAGACCCACAGATACAGAGAACAAAATGATGGTTCAGAGAGGGGACAGAGGTAGGGGATGGGTGAAAAAGGTGAAGGGGACAAAGAGATACAAACTCCCAATTATAAAATAAGTCAGTCACGGAGATGTCACACACAGCATAGCGAATACAGACAATAGTATCATCATACTTTGGATGGTGACCGATGGTTGCTAGCTTTACCAGTGATGGTTTTGTAAGGTACATACATGGTGAGTAGCTCAAATTATACTGTATGCTGATTCTACTTTAATAAAAAAAGTCCACTCTATTATACAATTAAAAAGTCTATGTTTTATTTCAGAACTTATCCCACTTTACACTTCAGATTTGTGCATTTTATAGTGTGTAAAATATACTTCAATAAAGGAGAGAAGAAAAAAATAATTCCCTTCTCATTTATCTCATAGGTAAATTGGGATTTTCATAAAACAAGTTTGCTTAAAGTGAAACTTAACTGCTCTGCTACTATATGAAGCGCCTGAGGTAGCTCCCAATACAAATCCCTATAGTATCCTGTAATAGTCATGCATCTCTTTCCTTCAGTATGGACTGGACCTCATGACTCACTTCAACCACACAGAACACAGCAAAAGTGATAGGATGTCACTTCCAAGGTCAGGTTATAAAAAGCCTTTGCATTCTGCCCTGCTTGCCCTCTCTTGCTCACTCTGGTGGAAGGCTAGCTACCATGCTGTGAGCTGTCCTGTGGGGAGGTCCACGTGGTAAAGAGTTGAGAGGGGCTTCAGCCAAGAGCCTGCAAGAAACTGAAGTCTGAAAACAGGGCTTGAAGGTAGACCCTCCCCTTAGTCCAGTCTTGACATGACCGCAGCCTTGGCCAATATCTTGATTGCAGCCTACGTAAGCCCCTGAGCAGAGGGCCAACAGGAGGGGTCTGATTCCTGACTCGAAGAAACTATGAAATAATAAACACTTACAGTTTTAAGCCACTACATTCTGGGATAATTTGTTATACATCAATATATAAGGTTGGACAATGAGTTTTGAGAATTCATCCTAGAAAAAGTGCTTACATACCTCATTGCTGAATATCACTATAGTCACCTTCGAGGTCCTCCCCTTGGGAAGCCATGTGCCGACACCAACACCAGCACCTAGTCCACCCTTCAAAGCAATTTTGAAACTCTTTCTGGAATGGCCGTCAGAGCTGTCGTCGTATCTGGCCAAAGTTATGACACCTTACCGAGTTGTTTGTACAGAGCTGCCAACGTAAGCGCACGGTGGCAAGTTCGTGAACTTAACTGTCAGAATTTGGGTACGACGACAGCTCTGTTGGCCATTCCAGAAAGAGTTCCAAGATTGCTCCTAAGGGTGGACTAGGTGCTGGTGTCGGTGCACAGCTTCCCAAGGGGAGGACTTTGAAGGTGACCGTAGTGATATTCAGCAATGAGGCATATAGCACTTTTTCTAGGATGAGTTCGTGAAATTGTCTGACCTCATATATTCAAAGTAACTGTCCACACAACTCTTAATTTACACATACATTTTAAAATGGAAGGGGCTGTTTAACAAGACCCGTGCTTGTTAACAAGACATTTTCATAAAAAGCACACATATAATACCAACTCTTACATCCACAAGAGAATAAAAACCATGAGCTCTCTGCAAGAAGGGATGTCTCATTTCCTGTGCACCCACATCTGCACACATGTGGCCGCAGAGGGCGAACGGCTGTCTGATGTTAGCAGGAGGCTCCAATGAGGGCAGGGTGTTTCCTTTGCCCACACTGGAGAAATCGTTCCCATTTCTGTGCCTACAGGCTTCCTCAGGTGGCGATGGAACTTGCAATTGTCAGGAAAACCAAGAGCTGGTGCAGAAACTCAGCACGTGCTCCTCGAGGACCGGTAGCCAGCGACATCTGAAAGAGGAGCCCGTGACACAGTGCTGACTCAGAACCAGATGATGGTCTAACACCATCAGTTCCAGTCCCATCACCTCCTTTCTCAGCATGGCTTTGACCCTTAACCCAAGGGAAAAAAGTGGAATCCAGCACCTATCAGAAACGCACGTCTGTTTATGCAGGAGACACTGAAAAACACGTAGACTATGAGGCACCGGGCTATTCTTTCAAGCCGTTCCCCATGGTGGTGTGAGGACACAGGGGTCTGAAGAGCCTCCCTGGAGAAACGTGTGGACGGTTTCAGAGGAGTTTCTTCACTGGGGGAGGGTGGGGGTCCATGGGAAACGATGGCTCATGCTTCTGCAACTGTCTTTCCATTGGCATTCCATAACACCCTTCACTTTCTGTGAACTCCATCTGTACCATCAGTATTAGGAAGCACAGCCAGCCCGCCCGCCCCACTGCCAATAAAAGGGGGCGAATGAAATGGCAACGCAGGAAACAATTAAGGACTTCCATAACTAAGAAGCAAAATTTTCAGAATGCAAGATCAACACATCATGTTTCTCCTCTCTCATTAGCAAGTGCTGCGCATTCCTACCCAATACTTCAAATACTTTGGGTTAGAAATACCACCAGAGGGAGTCCAAATAGAACCCACACAACTACCACGTGTCAATTTGTATGACATTTGTTGTTCCTGCCCCCTTTCCGGTGCTGACGAGCAGTAGGTGGCGAGAGCACAGTCAGGTCCATTGTTGCCCACCTCCTGTGGCCTCAGGAAGCATCACCCTCCTCTAAGATTTCAACCTCCTGAGACAGGTCTGGGCCTCAAGCAAGTCCTGGTACAAAGCAGAAGTGAACGAGCTGCTCGACTGAGACCCTGGCCGGCCCTCATCCACCTGTTAGCATCGGCCATACAAGCAAATTAGAATTTACGTACTGACTTGTTTTTAGTTTTGTTAACCAATGTGTGCACAAATATTTCTAAACTGTATGTCAGTACCTTGCTTTCTTAAACAGAATACATACAAAAATTGGGCATTTTCTCAATGAGCACAGCGATGACCCCGGCAGTGTTTATAGTATTCTGGTCCACTGCGATGGGGTTCGCGAGTTACACAGGGCTTCTCTTCCCATACTGAGTGCCCTTGAGCAGTCGCGGCACGCTGCAGTTACTAGGCCGGCTGAAGTTCAGTCTTGCTCTCAGTGAGTCTACCCTGTCCCTGCCTTATTTTCTGCTTCTGACTCCTGACACAGGAAGCCAGAGAATGGACTTGTTTTGGGGTGATGGATTTTGGGTAACAGCCATTTCTACAGCATAGGGCGCCTGGGATTCGTCACAGCACTGACAGTCCTGAGTGTCTGATACAGCCCCACTGTGACTTCTGCAGCAGTGCACTGTGATGCCTCAGATTAATACTAGCGGACGAACTGGAACGCACGGATTGCTTTCAGTTAGTCTCAAATAACAGAGAGAAGCTCATACTCGAAAGCCTTATCTCACAGTAACAAATGTTTTAATATCATGGTTTCTCATATCCAAGTAAGAAATCAAGTGGGGTTTTGGTGAGAACAGTGAGAACAAGAGCCACATGGTGTTTAAAGAAAGCCAGGAAGCCAAGAGACACAGACGTTCTTTTGAACATTTAATTAGTACACTGTCACAAGAAAACCCCCTCTAAATGATATTTTCTATAATATGTATCTTCAGCTCCATCCACCGCACAGAAATCTGCCATCATGGAAAAGAAACAGGCAGATGACCGTGTATGAGGCAAACTTTATAAGATGCCAGGTGCCAATTCTATCATGTTGTATTAAATATTTTACTTACTATAAACAAGAGTAAAAATTATGGAAGTGCGTGGCTTTGGAAATTGTGTGAAAATAGCAGCATAATTTGGCTTTAATTGGATGCCAATAGATGAAACAATAATTGAATCTTTAGCTGCAACTCCAAGGTATTTTATAATAGTTAATTTTCCAAATGCAGTAATTTATTGGAAAAGATCTCACTGACTCATCAGATCTTATGTTTAAAATACTATCCCATTCTGAGGAAATTACAAGCACATGCTGGAATCAAATGAACTGTCAAATGTAACTTTAATAAAACAAAAAATATGCATTAATCTGTACTTTATCATTTAATAGCATGATCTTCTCCAAGGGAAACAAACATAATGTTTAATCCATAAAGGCAAGTGAATGTCAAGTCTTTCCAGTCTTTACCTCCTCTGTAGAATTCTGCCCAATGAGTCATTTCTGAATAGTCCTCACACTTTCTGACACTGCACCTGTGCCCAGAACGCTCTGCCCTGTCCCCCTTGACACCACAGGGTCCCCTCACTTGAGTCTTCTTTGTAGTATCTTTCCAGGCCCTTTGTACCTGCTCTCTTTCTCCAGAAGCCTTCTTTGGGCAGCAGTAACCCCTCCCCGCTCTCACCACCACTGTGCTCAGGATACCTTACAGAGAGCCTCTAGGTTCTGGCTTTAATTGCACATGACCCGGGTTTACCAGTTGCCCATTTCCCATCTACATACAGGAAGCTCTTTAGGTCAAGGACCACCACTGTCATGTCCACAGAAATTAACAGGAAGCTTGTGCACAATAATGATGCTAATAAATGTGACTCAAGGAAATTTATTGCAAATTGTATCATGAAAATCCTAAACATAATGACAAAAAAAAAAAAAAAGATCCTATTTTCAACACTAAGACAGTTTCTTATAACCTCTCTGTAACAATTTTAATGTTCAGGAAAAAATATTTGGCATAATCCACTCCGTATAAACTCTTTAAAACTAGTTAGTTTTAAAAGCATGAACTGATTTTCCCTGGTAGATTTATATGGAACTATAGTGACTGTGACATGAGTTTGGGGTCTCTGTAAATGCCTGACATGAAACTTCCACTGTGGGACTGCACATGGTGGCTCAGTATCAGCCTCACACAAAACAAATGGGATCAAAGGATCTATAAGAATCTGCTGTGAGACCCCAAAAATGTTTTGGAGGCTCATGCAAGCTTAGGGCTTTGACATTAACTGATAACTAAGCATACATTGATGGGAAATCTTAACAGACTCCAAAGCGTTTTAAATGATGGAAATCACACACCTTTACAGGGCCCATGTTTTTCTGCAACTCTCAGAATGGGTATGTAAGTGTGGTAGGGAGTGACCGTGTTTTTACTTAATTCCTGCATAACCAGTCATCACCTCCCTCTGCGGCTCCCGCATGCAGCGGACACCGGGGGCCCATGCGCCGCCCAAGTGCAGTCCGCCATGGCGCCGCTCTGGGCCTGTGACTCCTGCGTGGGGACCGCAGCTGGCGTTGGCTGCCCCTGGATTTGCCTGCATCTGGACAGTAGGGATCATCGTTGTCTTCCCCCACATCCAAGTCCAGAAGGGCAAACTAGCTTTGAAATGGCTCCTTTTGTAGTGTAGACATTAATTTAAGCCACAGAGGAGGGAAAACTATGGAGCGAGCCAAGCCTCCAACATCTCCTGGTTCCCTGTGCTGGCAGAGGTTTGTTGGTCGCTTTTTGGAACACGGGAGAGAGGAGCATAAGCAGTGGTGGGGGGAGGGTGGCCAGAAGCACCTTCCACAAGCCCTCCCCAAACCGTCACCTTCAGCTGACTCTGGCTTATCTCTGCAATGGGAAAACAGCACACAACCAAGTAACGTCTAGTTTAAAAAAAAAACAAAACAAAAACAAAGCCTCACTTTCACATCTTGGTTCATGAAACTCTTACTATATTACTATTACAGAGAACAGGCCGGACGCTCTGCCATCCCTGTAGCTAGAGCAGTCACTAAGACCCACTGTGACGCTACCTCCGCAGGGAGAAGCTACCTCCGCAGTTTTGCTGAACACTCACACATACCGCGGGGTGGGGTGGGCCAGGAGCAGCCATTGCTTTCAGCTGAGAAGCAGGCTCAGAGGGTTTAGAGTGAAACGCACAAGGAAACACACCCAGTGAATGTCAGATCTAGAGGTCAAATAATATACTAATAACTATCCCTGATATATGCTTGTCATATGCCATCCTGGTTAATCACCAGGGAGGTCTGTCACTCCTTTTTATAGATAGGGGCAACTGGAGATGCCAGGGAGGGGAGGAATCAGAGGAAAGATGGCAGGATTGGGGATCTGATACAGATCTAACAGGCTGCACAGCCCAAGTTCCGTCTTTGACTGTAAACTGTCTGTCAAAAATCCAGGTGTGCCAGCTCAGCCAGCTTTCCATGGTCCCACCATGGCCCCGGATGAATGCTGGAGCACTCAGGGCTGCAGGACCCCCTAGGAACCCCTCCCCAGGCTCTGCTTCTCACTGCAGCCCCGACCTCGCAGCAGCTCGCCGGCGGCTGCTCTGGGCTATTCGCGAGGCAGTGCCTACTCTCAGAAGACGTCCATCCTTGGATTATTCATCCCCCCCCCCCCCCCCCCCCCCCCGCCTTGCGAGCAAAAGCAGCACACACTGTCCTCGCAGCGCCAGGCCCTGTTCCGGGTTCTGTAGTCAGCTGCCGCCCTCTCCACCCCCTCACCACAGGCAGGGCTCCTGACTTGGTGCTGAATGCTACCCTTTGTCTCAGAAGCCCTGGGCTGGCTCTGGTGGCTGGAAAGCCTGAACAACAATGGTGAATCAGAGTATTTATTTTTGAGGTTTCCTCCAAACTGCCTCTTCATCAGCTCTTAAATAGCAGCATTCAAGCTGCCGCAGACATTTCCAGAAGTTTGCTGGCCTGGGGTTCCCAATGGGGAAAACTCTGCCTTCCTGGTAACAAAGGCAACAGCTCCGTGACACCCAGGCTAAAGGAGAGGCACAAGTTGCATTTCTCTAAGGCAAGACAGGAGACAGACATGCTTAAATTGACTTTTAAGCTATTTTTACACCCTGCAAGTTGCATGAGAAATGGTAGATTTCTATTTCTAAGCGTGGTGACCTTTTCTAAAATGGTTTTATGCTTTTCACTCTTGTTTAATTGGTGTCACCTAAGACTACACATTGCATTTATTTGGTACGGCTGAGCGAGCTGCTAAATCCAGGATAGGGAAACCCATGCCCTCAAATCTGAATTAGAAGAAGCATCTATGGGCACAATGTGGTTTCAGGTATCACCCTCTCATGTAAACGTTAAACCCTCATGTGAATACTGCAAGCCCAAACTCAATAATGAAATGGTGAGGCTTGAGAAGGGGAAATGTTAAGAATAACCCACAGAGTAGAGATGTATTCTTTCTCATTGTACCATTCGACTGTTACAACAGGAAGACATTCTCCACCTGAAGTTTCAACACACACAACCCTCATACCCAGCTTCATGCTTTGAAGAGTGCAGAGGAGTTTTGTTGTTGTTGCTGGTTTGCTTTGTTTTGTTTTTAAGGCAGAGGCAGTCAGGAGGAGAAAACCAACAAACCTAACAGTGAAAATCTGAGCATATAGAGAACTATGATGCGGAAACGTGATAAAAATCGTTTTCGTACATTTGCCTGTGCACAGCTCAGATGAGAGCTGAAGAGCTCAGGCGGGAGTGGCTACTCCTTCTTGGCAGCTTGGAAGACACAGGACAAAGTCTAGCCGTGGCAAGGCTGGTGTGCCCATGCTTGGGCTGCGGCCCCAGGGCAGGTCTTAGAGACGGCATGCCCTTGGCAGAAATGGCTGCACTGCTCTTCTCTCTAGGATGGCCTTCCCAGTGTCCTTTGGGCACATTACACTGCCCAGCACTTTGCACTGCAATGCTTTCTGACTAAACATCGAGTTCTGTCATGCTGTGGTACCCATTCCTACCTATGACAAGTCACACTGGAGTCCCAAACGCCACTGAGGTCCACACTTGGACTAGGACAGTATTGCCAAAAATGGATGAGGTTGAAAAATAAAAATAATAGCTATTACTTCCCATCTTCTGGACATTCTCTTGGATGTTTCAGGCTTATTCTTCATTCAATCATCGCAAGACCACCCCAGGGTACGGTTACTTCTCCCAGTTTCTGAAGGCTCAGAAGGTTAGTGATTCTGAAAGATACATGTTTGCAGAGGGGTCAGCTCTGGGCCCTCACTGCTCCCAAAATAAGGTCTTCAGTGACATCAAGAAGAGGCGACATCAGGGCAAGGTCCCTAGATAAGAAGGCGATGTCTTACTCATCAGAAATAAAAATATTTAAGAATTTCAGCAATGAGGAAGTAGAAAATTATCTCAATTTTGTTCAAAGAAATTTCTGTACTTTTCTACAGCAAAGATGGGATAAGAAGATGATCAGTCTTTCACACACTTAAGAAAGTTCCACAAGAAATGCACCTCATGGCTTTGCCCAGTGTGACAAAAGAGACCAAGTGGCACAGTGACTTCCTAATCTGGGAAGTAAGATGAGGAGGAAAAGAAGTCAGTCCTGTCAAGGTCACAGAAAAGAAGGAAGACGAGAAACCACGAATGCGCACGTCAGTACCACCCATATCACCTGAAATGAACAGAGCAGCTCCAGGTTCTCCTCCCAGGGACAAACCACAAGTGAGAGAAAAATCGCTGCTAAAGGACATTACTTCTCTGCCCAATAAAAGCAATGCAGACGTGAGGAGATACCAGATCCCTTCTCCACCAGGAACGCGGCTTACTTGCACACACACGGATTATTTGACAGGTAAGTCAAACCTCCCTAATTTCTGGGAACAGAGGTGTCTCTTTCCAGCACATTTTCTAGCAAGTTTAAGGTGCATTGCTTCCGAGTTGCAAAACTCTCTATTGGACCCATGTGATGGAAGTTTTTCTAAAAGACACTGGATGTTTCCCTGCCTACTTAGAGGGATAAGGGGAGGGAATGGGGAAAAGGAGAGCTAAGCCTAGTGCCTGCTGTGAGCTACGCTTCGTGCAGGGCACTCCTGTTTGGCCCTTTAAGCCCCACGACAAACCTCTGAAGATGCCGTACTTAA
Source organism: Lyroderma lyra (assembly GCA_004026885.1). Taxonomy (NCBI): domain Eukaryota; kingdom Metazoa; phylum Chordata; class Mammalia; order Chiroptera; family Megadermatidae; genus Lyroderma; species Lyroderma lyra. The sequence continues at coordinate 90,898 of PVJL010005172.1, forward strand.
ATGTGTTTTCAACAACCCCTGAGGTTCTTGCAGCAGCAGCTGCTACCACTGTCTGGTGGTGACAGCATCAATAGCAGCAGCCCCATTCTATAGCTCACAGGGGTTGAGCAAGTGGCCCAAGGTCGCAGAACCAGGAAGTGGAGAAGCCACTTCAACCCAGGTCTTCTGACTCTGAAGTTAACCATGTTAAACACTGTCCTAATGACATCCGAGATATTTTAATTTGCATTAGCCTTCCTTTCCCAGACTGCATAATCTAATATCTGCTGTAATCGCATAGAGCGCTTCCCCGTGGGTTTCATTTCCCAATCTGTGCGTTTCTCTGCGGCTCTCCTGTGAATGAACCTTCCTTGATTGATGGAGGATCAACCCAGATATCAGACAACTGACCTCAGCTAGGCTGACTCAGACAGCACACCAGGAAGGTTCCAGCTACCAGACGACGAGCTCGTGTGTCTGAGACATCATTTTCCTCCCAGGGCATCCCAAACAGCAACAGCAGTGTTCTCATCCAGGCCTGTACTTAGCAGCAGGCGGAGGGGAGCGCAAGAAGTAAATGCCAGGATTAGAAAAGTGGGACACATGGGAAAAAAAATAAAAAGGAAAAAGGGAAGAAGATGTCTCTAAAAAGCAATGAGTCAAAGCCCAGGTGGGAAGCAGAAGCAATGAGTACATACATACCAGAGGGCAGAGCCAATCAGCCATCCAAGATCCGGGCAAATAATGAGCCACCACAGGGGTGAGGAGGGAAAGAAAACAAGAAATGCTGACCACCCGACGTGTTCGAGGCATGATGCCATTTCCGGCATAGGTCTTCACGTTTACGTTACATGTAGCCATCTAAATATAAAGGGGAGTGAGTCAGGAGACTGGGGATCTGGCCCGCATGACATACGAGGCCCTGCGGTCCTATCACTGCCTTCCTCCTGGCGTTGGGAGGAAACAAAAGATGATGGAGCAGTGAAGGGGGCCCACAGACACTGAGAGGGAAGGGACACAGCAGAAGGGGACCAGGAACCCTCCTCTGGTGAGCGCACCAACACCCAGGAAGCTGGGCCAGCAGAGCGGATGGTGACACCTGCCAACAGGGAGAGGCCTGTGGACAGCAGAGGAGAGGGCATTTGGGTCCAAGATCGGGCACTTTAAAAAGCTGCCCTACCTGATACCCACATATTTCTTTTTTCTGCCATGTGTTGGTTTGAGGTAAGAGCCCCTGGCCTGATGGACACACAGATCAAACGTGTCCTATCTACTCGGATACTCAAGAATATTTTAAGTAGGCCTCGTCCCTGGTGAGTTTTCCTCCTCAGGCCAAATACGAGTGCCGTGCACGAGGCAGCATCGATGGGCAGTGCAGAGTGGCTCCAGTGTGGATCTGAAAATCGGACTGCAGGTGTTCAGATCCGGCTGTCACTTTACAAACCTTGGATGCATTACTAAACCTCGCTAAGCCACCGCTTCGGCTGAAAATCAGAGATGATCACAGTGCAATCTCAGGATCTGGGGAGGATTTGAGGAACTAATTTACGTCACGTATCGAGGACAGCACCTGGTACTTTTATTATTCACACACAACTGGCCGTGAAGTTCAGAAAGATCTACTTGTGGGAGTTCCCTGGTGGTGTAGCGGCTTAAGGCTTCAGTGTTGGCACTGTCAGTGCTGCGGCCTGGGTTCGATTCCCAGTCAGGGAGCTACCCACATACCAAAAAGCAAAAAAAAAAAAAAAAAAAAAAAAAAAAAAAAAAAAAAAAAAAGAAAGATCTACTTGTGACTTTTAATACTCAGAATACAAAAATCAGAGAGGAAGTCAAACATTCAGGGACAAAAAGCAACCTCCGTCAGATTTACTAGGGTCCGGCAGAGGACGATGGGATCTTTCTTGCACATCAGAGGCCTCGAGGTTGCCCTTTAGGAAGAACAATAACAACTGACCCCGCTGCACACTGTTCCCATCCAAGGGGTAGACACAAATGGGAAACTTTGGCCCTGACACAGAGTCATGGTCAGCTAGCTCCAGCAGAGGGAGAAGCCAGTCAAGGTCCACGTAATCAAGATGAACTGTTTTCAAGTTGAAGTACGGGGGTATCAGAAAAGGCCACGATCTTCACATTGATTCTAAATACACAAAAACCTTAGACTGGAAGGTAAAGCCCCACCTCTCACCTCTCCAGAAAGGAAGTGCTCACTAAAGACTTCTGTGTTACAGAATGAAAGGATCGGCTGCTACCCCAGAGCCCAACACCCTTCAGCCTACTGAGAAGCGGCCTGTCTGCGCGGCCCTCGCCAACAGCCTCTGCGGCAGGGGCAGAAATGAGCCCGAGCAGTCAAAAGCAGCATTCCTAAATCAACAATCGCCTCTTTCAGTAGGGACCTTATACAAGGAAAAGACTCTGCCAGGCGGCGTGGGAGGAGGCATGAGGAATGCGTTCTGGATCCTTCCTGGCCGCTCGCGACTGACCCACTGGGTATCCAATTAAATAAAGCCTTAGAGGGAAAACATGATGGGTGAGACAGGCCTGTAGTTCAAGAGCAGGCAGCAGAAGGCTGACCCTTCTAACAGTCCTCCTCTGCCCTGCCCAATTAAGAATTAATTATAAACCAAGTGGCTCACGGGCTGACTCCCAGCCTTGGATGCGATTTGTTTCAAGACACATGGCCTAATAATTAGCAGGAAGCAAAGCAGTGGGGTTCAGAGCAGGCACACAGTGAGCCCCAGGGAAGGACCCAGAAAGACAAGGGATGTATGTGGCCAACACTCAATGCCTTCGAGAGGACCGAGAGAGGTGGGTCCCGTGTGAAGTAAGGGCAAACATGGAGCAGAAGGAATGTTCCTCCTCTTAGGCAAACCAAATGCAGTTCCACCGGTTAGGAGAAAAGGTGTCAGAAGAGAATAACAGCTAATTTCACGAAATACAAAAAAGAAGGAGCCCATCACTTTGCTGCACATTTCTGGACATCCCTTTAAGCGCGGCTGAGCAGGGCGAGAGGAAGGGTAGGAATAGAGAGGTTACTACCTAAGACACGTCACAAAAAGCTCCCTGGAGGAAGTTTCCTAGGCCCTAAAACCCGTCTTCGTCTTCGGCGGGGCTGGAGAGTCGCTGACCGCCTCAAGGCACAAGTGCGCTTCAAGTGCTGCCTGGGCGCTGGATGCCAAAGGCAGGAGGGCACAGGTGCCTGCTTTGTGCCGGGCTGGCACCGTGTGCTGCCCCACAGCGTGCTGCGTGTGCAAACCGATTCTCCCACAGCAGCAGCTAGGAATAAACTGAGAATCCGCACCCCCAAGGAGGGTGCTCTGTGCTGACTTTCGGGACAGGCTGTCGGGGACTTGTCCAGGGCCACAGCCCCTGGTGGTGAAGCCAGACCATCGGTGGGTGACGACACGAGTCCGTGACGGTCTTAGAGTTTGATCCCATACAGAGGGAAGAACAGTGGGGTTGCAATTAAATTAAAAAGACAAATGGAGGCTTATGGGGGGAAAATGCATCAGAGATACTTAAAACATAAAAGAATTGAGTCTGGTTAAAAAATAACAGGCAAAAAGCTAATGAATTATGACGTGACTTTTGAAGAGCCCTCAGGTGCCTCTGTAATTCCTTCCGTGCAAAGGTGGCTGCCAGAGACCCCAGGGACTCAGGCTGAGACCAGATCTTTACCAGAAGTGAGTCACTTGGGGTTTTGGGGCGGGGGCATCCTCAAGGGCAAAGCCATCTGCAGTTTTCCTTCTTGGGAATTCAGCCCGATGTGCTTAAGAGTGGATCACGGCGGAGTAAATAATGCAGCAGCAAGGCCGGTGGCAGGAGGCCGGGGAGGCGCCCGCGGGCGCCCAGTGGCTGCCTAGCTCCTGGGGCTGGGAGTCGGAGCGCAGTCCCTCTCGGGGGAAATCAAACTCCAGGGCTGCAAATGCGGGCTCCAGATGGTGAGGTCTGGGCAGAGTAAGCATCAGGAAGACCCCTGGAAGGAGAAAGCCTGGTTGCTGAGCAGGGGCTTGAGAACACCCTGATGGGTGATCTCTGCGGGCTCCATGTGCTGCCCTAAAGGTTGGGACCACCTAAGAGGTGGTGTGCAGAGGAGTGGTGGGAAGAGATGTCTGACCCTGAACCTCTGTTTGCCGCTGCTCCTGCTCAAGTGTAGGGGCTAATACCCGCTCAGGGGAGATGACAAGGACAGGAGGCTGCTGTTAAGGTGACTTGTGAAAACGTGGGCCAGGCCACCTCACTGGGGGACAAATCACTCTAACAGCTAGACAGACCTAGCCAGCACTGCCACCTCCTCTAGCCTGGCCACCAGCGACGCTAAGCGTATAGCAGGGCCACCTGGGGGGGCTGATAACATACTGCAGCCACCGACCACCCTCTCAGAGGTGGGGACTGGATAGCTCTGGACATCGTCCAGGCCTCAGCCTTCCTTCTCAAAGCTCCTCAGGTGATTCTCAGGTGCAGTCAGGGAGAGAGTGCAGGTTGGGACCGGCTGCCAGGTTGTGGGTCCTGATACCCCTGACTCTTGGCCCCCCTCTGGCACACATGTCCCCGGGCAGGCTCCTGGCTGTGGGGGCTCCTGCACGGTTTGGGTCCCCTGGCCCGTTTAATAGCAGGCATTCTTGCAGCCCTGCACACCTGTGTTTGCTGAGTGAACAGGAGCCAGCCAAGAGTCCCAGTGGGGAAATGAATTATACTGAAATGCTCCTGTCAACAAAAATCTGGGTAACCAATGAAGCAACAAGAAGTGTTTGTTAGGATGACATGGGAGGGAGAGACAGACAGACAGATGGATAGATGGACAGAGCAGTGGGGGGCTTGGCTGCTGTTCTACTGCCAGGGCGAGGTGTGGGTACAGAGATGATTTTCTTAGAGCTCCCGCACTGGCCCCAGCTTCACCAGCCTAGGAAGGCAAAGAAGGAATACTAGCATTTCCAGCACTGTGCCTGCGCGGGGGCTGGGTGGAACCTGAGACGGGGATTCCTGGACCCCTCCTCCGGGCCCAGGGGGTGCCTGTTAAGTAGGTCAGGGACCCCCCTGTGTTTGACCTAAATGCTGTCCATCCCTCTAACTAACCAACCAACCAACAACAAAAAAATACAGAACATTTAAGAGCCAATGCCTCCCTTGTTTCTTTGAACAGACGACAAAAGACACGGGGAGGACACCCATGTTATGCCTCATGGATGAGAACAGACAGGCTGTCAGGGAGGCAAAAGGCCTCCAAGGTCCTCCTCTGCTTTTTCTATCCAGACACAGCTAAAAAATGTGCTATTTGGTGATGTTTTCAGTTTTCCTGTGTTGCAGAGCCTCTGTGACAGGGCTGGAATAAACTGATTCTAGCCAAAATACATTATGCAACAGGGAATCAGAGGGCACTGAACTTGGGGCACGAGCCAAATTAACACCCTCTACTTTCCAAGAGTGTTTAAGGGTGCATCATACTGATACATCAAAGGCAAGAGTGTGGTTCCTCATTTGGGTCACAGGGATGGGAGCTCTGTCTCTTCCTGGACTCAGTTTCCCTCCTGCACATTGCAAACTTGGGAGGATGAGAGAGGGAGCAGAGCTGGAGTGAGTCAGCGGAAGTGAAGTCTATTCAATTAGCCTGCTGCACTCCATCCATCAGGCAGAATCAGCAGTTGACCTGGAGCTTAGGAAGCGAGTATGATTCTGACTTACCCAGCTAAGCCATGGGCCACAGTATTCAGGGACTTCACATGAGGTGACACAAAAGGGAGACACAGACCTAGCGGACTTCCAGAAGGACAAGTTTGCAGTGATCTTCATTCATTTACTCAAAACATGTAAAATGAGCCTTGGCGCAAGAGAAAGACTTCCAAATCTCATTTTGGAAATGACTATCAAGAGTTACTTTGATAGAGTAAACCATAGGGGTTTAAACCCCCTTGCTTCTAGAACCATGGGAATCGAACCCACTCCTGAGAACTCAAAAATCTCCGTGCTACCACACTACACCATATTCTATAGTAAGGTCAGCTAAATAAGTTATCGGGCCCATACCCCGAAAATGTTGGTTTATACCCTTCCCGTACTAATAAACCCCCTAGCCTCCATCATAATTTCACTGACCATTATCCTAGGTACTATAATTGTTATAATAAGGTCCCACTGGCTCCTAATTTGAATTGTCTTCGAAATAAACATATTAGCAATCATCTCAATACTAATAAAACGACATAATCCCCGAGCCGTAGAGGCCGCCACAAAATATTTCCTCACACAGGCTACCGCATCAATACTCCTCATACTAGCAGTCGTGACTAACCTCCTCTACTCAGGCCAATGAACCGTTACAAACATCACCAACCCACTGGCATCAATTACTATAACCCTCGCTCTCGCCATAAAACTAGGCCTGTCCCCCTTCCACTTCTGAGTCCCAGAAGTCACACAAGGAGTCCCCTTATCATCAGGCCTCATCCTCCTCACATGACAAAAACTAGCCCCTTTATCGGTCCTCTATTTAATCTCCCACTCCATTAACCCCACCCTCTTACTCATAATATCCCTCATGTCTATCGCAATTGGCGGATGAGGAGGCCTAAACCAAACCGAACTACGAAAAATCCTAGCCTACTCCTCAATTGCCCATATAGGATGAATAACAGCAGTCCTAGTCTACAACCCAAATCTAACGCTAGTCAACTTAACTCTCTACATCTTTATAACGTCATCCACCTTCATGCTATTTATGTACAACTCCTCCATCACAACCCTAGCACTATCTCACTTATGAAACAAATCCCCCGTAATTGGAACGTCAATCTTAACTATTATATTATCCCTAGGAGGCCTCCCCCCACTAACAAGATTCCTACCAAAATGAATAATCATTCAAGAATTAACAAAAAACGAGTGCATTATCCTTCCAACTCTTACAGCTATAATGGCCCTATTAAACCTATATTTCTACATGCGCCTAACATACTCAACATCACTAACTTTATTCCCCTCAATAAACAATATAAAAATCAAATGACAACTCAAGACTACCAAACAAACACCCCCCCCCCCCGCCCCCCAGCACGAGCTCATCAAATGCTGGATGATTTCCTGCTACCAATGAAGAATCAGCTTTGCAAGGCAACAGGACTCTGGAACAGCAGAGGCAGGACGAGGAAATGACTTACTAAACTCAAAGGCCCACAAGGTCAGCGGCTAAGGGAACTGAGCAGGGAGCCTAACGCACAACAGCTTCTTATGACGTGGAAATAGTCAGACAAAACAGGGATGGAGAGAAAAGTGTTATGGTGGTATACAACACAGTGTCTGTGTTACAGAGTGCTACCATCACCCTACAAAATCTGATGGATGTTTGTAAATGGGCTTTTAGCTTAATGCTTATTCTCAAACTTTTGCAAAGGTCTTAATTACAAGAATACCAACAGTAATCAAAGATGACAGCTCAAAGAAAGTCTAATGAAATCCAGAGAAAAAACTTGAAAAAGAAACTGGCTTCCCTATTAAGGCTGGAGCCATTTGCTCTCTGACACAGCAAACCCAAACAAGAGAACAATTTTGCTATGTTTATCCATCAGTTGATTTGCTGGGTTTTGAACTTCAAGTTCGACCATTTCCCACCTCCTCTAATATTTAAAGGTCACCTGCTGCCAATTAGTCTTCAGCACCCAGCCAAAAATAGATGCACCAACGACCCAATCAAAATACACTAACAAACTCACTTGCAAATATCATTGTGAATTATCTTCCCTTCCAGTGAGTGATATGTGCTGTACTGGTTTTCTATGGCTACCATAACAAAATGCCATAGACTTAGTGGCTTAGAACAAAGCAAATTTATGATCATACAGTCAGAGGTCCACAGTGAATTGAAGACCTTGGTAGGGCTGTGTGCCTTCTGAAGGCCTGTGTTTCGTTCCTGGTCCAGCCCCTAGAGGGCACTATATTCCTTGGCTCATGACCCCTTCATCTAGCTGCAAAGAACAACTCTAGGACCTCTGCTTCCATGTCCTTTTCTGACTTCTACCCTCTTGGTGAACTCTCGCAAGTATGCTTGTGGTTACACAGGGCCCACCAAGGCAATCTGGGGTCATCTCTCCACCTTAAGATCCTTCACCACATCTGCAAAGTATTTTTTTTTACCATGAAAGGTAACATTCACAGCTTTTGGGTATTAGAATGTGGGTACTATTGTGGGCCATTATTCTAGTACATATATGTATATAATTATTATAAGGTTGCTACAACGTACCTGCAGCTATTTTGTATTATCATTTTTGTGGAATACTATATTCCATATTTCCATACAGTCATCAAGATTGTTTTTAAGCCATATGAATTTCCACCTGGTTGAGAAAATAATTATAAATACATGCTAAGGAGGTGGTAAGTATAATAGTTTTTTCTTTTAAATTTCCTTTATATTTTACCCAAAAGTAATTTGATTAATAAAAGAAGGAAATACACAGCATCATGAACATATGCTGACCCAAAGGGTGTGGGCCTTCATCCAAACCACAAGCTGTCAGGTGGTCTGAGCAGATGAATGTCTGCTGCGAGTCTCATGGGAGTAGAGGTGAGCGAGGGGATCTTCGCTCTCCAGGCTCCACAAAACACAATCAGGCTGCCTTGCAGCAGAACAGAAACAATCACCCTATTGTCTAACTTCATGAATGACCTACAGAGCCACAGAGCATTCACAGTCAAGGCGAAAGTAGCAACTGGCTCCCTCGTTTGGATTTCCTATAGTCTGCAATTGGTCGGCTTGTCAACTTTGATTTGAGGATTACAGCTTGTGGATGTAAATCTTACTGGCTGCCACTGCCAAATCCAGGTGCCAGGATTACCTGATCTCCCTACTTTATCTGTGGTGGGAAAACACATGAGAACAGGAATGCAATCCACACTAGTGAAACCCTAAAGGGAACTGGGGTTCGGGAGCAGAGAGAGGTGGAGATCACAACTCAATCTGCTTCCCATAAACTATTCAGTTGCCTAATATAAAACAGGGGCTGCAAACATTTTCTGTCAAGGGTCAGACAGTAAATATTTTCAGCTTTGTGGGCCACTGAGTCTCTGTCACAAGCACACATGCTCAGCTCTGTTGCTATAGGGCCAAAGCCACCACACATAATACGTACACTAACCGGTGGGCATGGCTGTGTTCTAGTGAAACACTGTTTACAGAAGTAAACCTTGAACAGCATGTGGTCCAACCAGCTGATGTGTGCAACCCCTGGTACAGGAGAACAGGTGTCTTTATGTCACACAAAGACCTAAGGGTTCTCAAACTGTTCCTTCACCACTGCTCATGTAATTACCTTTTCGCACGTTTTGGGCAAATCCGTGCTCTTCTTCAGAGGCACACAGGTAAGGTAGTGTATTTCATTACTGGCTCCCATTTTTCACCTCTGCCTGCATTCACATCCCTTTACACGTGACTTGGGAATCCCTCCCCATTAAGGTCAAGTATGTTCCCCTGCCTCCTGATTTTGGGTCAGCCACGTGACTTGCTTTCGCCAACAGAGCGAGGCAGAAAGACTAACACACCCATTCCAAGCCTAGAACAAAGCAGTCCTGGTGTTCGCTCCTGACTTCTTGGGCTTCTACCAGCTCTGGGAAGAGAGAGGAGGATGAGATGCTCGTGGAGCAGCGTGGACCTTCCTCCCCCAACTAAGAGAAACGCAGGTGCCCAGATAAGCCCAGGTGAGACCAGCTAAACCTCACAGGACTTGAAGATTATGTGAGGGTTAACAACACTGTTGCAAAGCCACCAACTTCTGGTGAAGTGATCACGACAAATTGATACAAGGAGTTTATTAATTATAAAACAAACTACCTCTTCATTTCAAACCCACCCACTCATCTCCACTGACGTCACATTGTCTTCATAGAAACACTTATCTCCTCTTATGAAACAATATGCTACTTGAGGTTACATATATTTCAGCTATACATTTACTTTAAAACTTGCTTTACTAATTCTAACTCTATTACTAATAAATTTTCTCAATATTCCTTGTAGTGTGTAGCTGCTTTTATCTACTGATGAAAACAGACAGTTATATAGCATTATAGTTAAGATACGCAGGTTCCAAAATTTTTCAATTACAGCAGTATCTCATTTTTAGATCACTTCATAAAATACATCGTTTATTATTATTATAAAAGCAACCTGGAACCATGCTGACTCTGACTTGTAATTACAGAAAGTATTATTACCAAGAACATTAAATACAATGGTGTTTATAAAGCAATTATGTATAGGTAATATTCCCAGACCTCCATCTGAATTAAAACAAACAAACACACACACACACACACACACACACACACACACACACACAAAAACCCACAACTTTTAGAAGAGAGGGAAGAAAGTATATGGAGTGGCCCTGCCACATTTCTGGTTAATTTACAGACAGATGTCCTTTTCCACTTCGGATTGGTATCGCTGAGTCATGACTTTCATCAACACTTCTAGAAGGAGACAATTTTCTGGTCAGTGAAAACATACTTGCCCAAATTCTGCTCAGGGTCACCTGTAGACCCATGTCTTCCCAAGTACAGCCTAGCTACCCACATCCACGTGCAACAGCTGCCCTAGGGACCTTCCACCATTAAATGACCAAAATACCACACACTCATTAGTGCTAATCTCCCTACAACTAGTCACTAAAATTTAGGTGACTCTATTCTGAAAGCTTGTCTCTAAGTAGGTGATTTAAAATGTGAAAGGCATTTCCAAAGCCCGCCTTCCAAAGTCTATTTAATTCACAACCAGTGGGAAACGTATTAACATGCATAGGAATAAAATCTTTACAACTTTCAATAATTAATAACAAAAACCATTTGCAAGGATGCTAAAGGGTGAGCATCTGGAGGTTTTAAGCTGGTACAAACGCATGCAGCTGCATCCATCTGTCACTTGACTGGGCTAGATGGTCTATGACAGCCTCATTCATAGGCTGGTAGGTGGTCATCTGGGGCTCCTCAGCCAGAAGGCTTATTTCTGCTCCATGGGGCCACTCATCCTCAAGGAGTCTTCTTCCTAAGGCAGCAGAAATTCCTACAGTGTGAGCAAGAGCGAAGCTGTGAAGCCTAGTAAAGCCTCAACTCGTTACGTCCACAACGTCATCCATATGGCATTCTACTACCGGTCAAATGAGGTCACAAAGCCGGTCTAGACTCACTGGAGTGGAGAAATGGACTCCCTCTTCTCCTGTCCCAAGGTGTGGCCAAGTTACGTTACAAGGAAGCATGCAAAGCGGAAGGAAGGACCCATGGTCATTGTTTTGCAATATACCACATGTACCCGACAATCACCTTTTTTATTGTTTCTACATCAGCGGTTCTCAACCTGTGGGTCGCAACCCCTTTGGGGGTCAAACGACCCTTTCACAGGGGTCACCTAAGACCACTGGAAAACACATAACGTACTTATGCAGACCAGTCCACATGTGTAGAGAGCAGCTACCAATAATTTTATGGTTGGGGGTCACCACAACATGAGGAGCTGTATTAAAGGGTCGCGGCACTAGGAAGGTTGAGAACCACTGTCTCATAAAAGTGCACTGTCGTTTTCATGACTTAGTCTCTCTGTAGTCATGTGGGAGATTCTCGAAGATTCAGGCGAAGTGACTTCTTGAGGGATGTGTGGTCCAGACCAAGAGAAAGACCCCTGTCCCTGCCACACAGAATGGGAGCCAAAATACAGCAAGGAGAGGAATGAGAGATCGGCTAGTAGCTCGGGGGTTCACGGTTTGAAGGAAGGGTTCTTTCAGAGCTAAATTTAAGTTAGTTCCCGATTCTTTCTTCACTTGAATATTTTGTTATTTCAAAGAACAGTCAGTATTTTGAAGAAGCTCTAAAAGTGGAAAGCAGGTCTCGCTGTTTCCTAAGCCAGTGTTCCTGCCTTTCAGAGTGGAGGGATAAAGCGATCCTTGACCCTGTTCTCTTTTCTTACACACATGGCACACACCTGCGAATCACGAGGACTTCGTCCTCTACAAGAAATTGCACTGCTCCACCACATAGCACCCTGAGCTAGCAACCGCTACATGCGCTCAGTGTCCGTGAATACACTTGTCAGAGAGACTGCGGCAGAGATCCCACAAATGTCAAACATTTTTGGTCCTTTTCCTTTTAGGGGACGATTTCCAAATCTAAACTAGTTGCAGCTACCATCTGGTTTGTGTCAGGCGGGCAGGTTCCCAGAGTCCCGAGGCCGCCACATGTCACACAACATCTGAAGTTTCTCATCAATCACGGCCCCTTGCCTCCCCATATATCAGTGAGGTCCTGTTGGAGACTTTGGAAATCTTTGCAGTGTTTTGTTTTTGTTTTTTTTAAATATTCTGTAGCAGGTTTTTAAAAGCAATGAAATCCGGAATGACAGACCCAGGAGGATGTCATGGGGTTTACAACAGTAGCTGGGAGTGGTATTGGATTCATTCACTTTTCCGGTGAAGTCTGGGGGCAAATCTTTTGGGTTTTAGAAGCCCAGCAATCAACTGTCACTTAGGAAGAACAGTGCAGGATACGAAGCAAAGGCTATAAATTAATTATTAATAATAAATCTGGATGCCTGACGTTTAAGGGGAAATAGTGGCTAACTGCACTGACTGATAAGCTGAGTCAGATGTGCTTTTTGACAGCATGATAAATATAAACAGATTTTTTTCATTCCAAGTTATTCTGTTCCTCCAACAGCTCAGAAACCTAAAACCCACCTTTTTCAATACCCTTCTTTTAACAGTGGAGTGGGTGAGTTCCGTAAGTGACCAGGAATCTCACATGGCAAGAAGTCACATCCAAGGTAAACTCACACCCAGCAATATGTCCTTCTTGGTAATGGTTCTCAAACAGTGTGCCCACCGGGAGAGTCGGGCCAGCCTCAGCGCTGCCCTTCAGTACTTCTGTGGTACCTGAGTACTTGCCTTTCTAACAAGCTCTCAGGTGATACAGAAGTTGCAGGTTGGGGATCCCACTCTGAGAACCACTGCCCCAGGGAGTACTGAAAGGTGGGGAGCTGGAGGGACTTAGCACTTACCAAGCACAGGCATTACAAGGTCCTTTATTGATCCTCAACCACCGCCCCCCGCCCCGCCCCATTCACCGTATTTTTGCCTTGTATGAGCACTTTTGTTCGCCCAAATTTGTCAGGGATAAAGATGTACGTTATATATGTGTAGTAAGAATTCCGTATCTGTATAAATGTTTTTAATTCTTTCATTCATACACATGAGTTAAAAGCATAACTCTAGAACTCAATAATGATATCTGTAGGCAAAATAATACCCTGGAATATGGCAGTTTTTCTAATGTAAAAATAAATTTTATACATAAAATTTCTTGTACCTTGTATCTGTTGTGTTTTGTAATTATTTGTTACATAAAATTTCTTGTGCCATAACATGTTAAAAAGTAAATGCTAAAATTCCTTTAAAATACAGGAAACAAGTACCCACATATAAACAAATAGAAACTTGAATTAAAAAATTAAAACAAGATATTTTTCCCCACAAGTTTGGGCCAAAAATGTGGGTACTTGTTTCCTGTATTACGCATTACACATGGGAGCGTATCATACGGGAAAATACGGTAACCCTTAGTACAGCTGCTGGGAGCCCTCCCAGTCGACAGGTGAGGAAACAGACACCCAGAGAGATGATAACAACGGCTGGTAAGTGAGAAGGCATGTGACAATCCCAGGGCAGCGAGAGTCCCCCACACCTCCCACCTGCTTCACCCCAATTTAGACCCCAGTCAAAATAATCACACACATGGTACAATACCCAGCATTACTATCTGATTGGGCCATCTCACGACTTGCTAATGGAACCTTCTAACTTGGAGAGCATTTAAACAACTGTGCACAGCCATTTTTCATCTCGGGAGCCAATTTCTATCTCTAAACGGTTGTTGAGAATTTCTATTGGAAATGTGGGAATTCCCAACAATCCCCTTTAACTTTTGACTTGCTCCCTTCCTGTATCACTCAACAACGTACCCAAACCCTCCTTTCTCAGTAAGCCAACCCTAACTGGTACCTGGGAATGGCCTGCCTCTGACCGAGGATGTAACTCACCACCTGTAAGAGAAATAGCTTGTACCTTTCAAGGCTCCTATGGCTAAGGACCCTGATGTCTGTCTGGTGTTTATGGGTGTCAAAGTTAAGTCTCTAGTGTAAGCTCCAAAAAACCCAGAGTTCCCCATTTTGTGCAATATGCATCACAGCACGACACTTAATTAAGGCTCTGTGTGGATGATAATGACCTGCAGTAACTCTCCGTATCAGGGAGTCCCTTACACTGTATAACAAAGCAACTCCAAGATCTGTTTCCATGACAACAGCAGCATCATACAGGAAGGAGAAGGAAGAGAGTACAAAAAGGCTCCTTAGAAATGCACATCTAGTTTAGGAGACTAAAAAACAACGTTCTGGGCATTAGATCTGAGGTTGAAATATTTTCCTTCTTGAATGTATTCTCTAATGATGTGCCTATTTTTAAACATCTAATAGGAATTGATTCAGGATGCTATAAACACCATCCATCTGCCAAATTTCAGAAGGTCTAAAATTAGGTTACCAGTTCATCAATTTCCCTTAGAAGATTCTAGCAGGAGACCAAACCTCTCTGGTGACAATAACAGAGAAATGCTGATAGTTCAAATGCGATGGTAAATAAATTGCATTCATTTAAAAGCTAAAAGCACATAGGAAACTCCCCAGACCATAATTTTTCCTGAATAAAATTAAAATTGGAAACATATTGTGAGACAGGAGTTTCGTAGAAGGCCCTTCAAACAGGTTTCCAAGCCACATCCTACAGACTACTCACAGCAGTGTGCATTATAACTAGACCACACATTATAAACAAACTGCTGTGTGCATGATCGGCCTCTGCTTACGTCTGCTTCTCTCTCACAGGTGAGGTGAAAATGAAATGAAATACCGAACACTTTGCGGAGCCTTCTCCCTAGCACTTTTTTTCCTACCACAATTTTTTCTTCATCGATCATTAAAGAACAAGGCTATCTTATTAAAAATACACTGGATGCCAGCCCGAATCAGACCTGTTTTTTCCTCAGCTGCTGGGAGGGAGGTAAGGGTACTGCACCTACATGTGCACCAAGTTATTTTTAACACTTGCCTTGTTCTTCTCTGTTTGTTCTATTTCAATAAACAAAAGGGAACTCACAGCTTATGGTGCTCACATTCACTCTCACACCCTGGCTGTTCCAAGGGCCCCATGGTGAGCATTAACAGGGCCGCGGAATGGAACTCTCACCCGTACACCAGCGTGCACTAAGTGCTTCGTGCCAATAGCGCGAAGGGTCATTTTCAACCTCATCACAAGAATGGAAGTCAGACATCTACACGAGACGGCACTTGGACAAAGAACTGTGTTATGCTTTATTCTCATTAACCAGCCATTATGCTGAGAGGCCACAGCTGGCCCAAGCGAAACCAGAAATCCCATATAACATCTCGGGTAACTCACCCAGCATCTCACACGTCTCTATTCGTTCACTTGCTAACTCAGTAATTATATGAGAGCCAGCCACACGCCAGATTGCAGGGAAGCACGGAGGATGGGGAGATGACAGACGGGCCTTGCTCTCAAGGGGCTGCAGTGTGGGGGTGGAGATGGAGACAGGTCTATTGTGGGGTGTTACAGATGTCTTCAGAGAGGACAGGAGGGGTGAACTGGGGGAGGGGTGGCCAGGGAAATCTAAGAGATGCCAAATGTGATTCTTAAAGGAAGACTAAGGACTGCTCAGGCGGCGTGGGAGGACACCGAAGAGAGGAAACCCAGTGTCCTTTGAGCACCATCTCAAACTTAAGGGCGTGCATGGGAACCACTGCTACTTCCTCCGGGTAGAGCGGGATGCGCATGCCTTGCTGCACTTCTCGGGAACCCCTGTTCTCGAGTCCTTCTTCTAGTGGTATTATAGAAACATCTGCTCTTTGGAAGTTCTTCTTGGTGACTAGGCTAAACTCTGCCTTCTTATAACAGTCACTGGATCTGGGTCAGCCTCTGGGATTCCAAAGTCAAGTCCACTGTTCTTCCTCGGACGGAAGGAAGTTCTCATCAACTGCTACAACGCATTCCTTTCTTTGGGCTGAACATTCCTGGCTCATTCTCTGAGTCTCTAGTTTCTCGATTCTTCCTTCTGCTGCCCCTGCGGCACCTCGCACGTACGGAGGCGTGCCGTCTCCCTCGCCCCGGGGGGTGCTCTGCTGCGCATGCCCAAAGCTGCTTTAATAAACACCACGTTACCAACGTGCCTGCTTCGTTTCAGTTAACTGTTACTATTTACTATTGGGAACTAATATGTAATGAGATTATTAGGACTAAATAAACACAATTATTGAAGCTCAGAATATCTCATTATTAAAACAAAAATGCTTCTTGCAAAAGAAATAACTTTGAAGTACAATCAGCAAACAGAAAGAACCAACAAAGTGTTTGAGGGACGGGGTGGGGAGACGCTTGTTGAAAAAAAAAAAAACCTCATCCAAGACTTCCTCATTCCTGTCTCCTTTCTCCGTCATCAGCAGATCATGACACTCAGTTAATTCGATTGCATCTGAAAACCCCTCGTGACATAATGTAACAGAATCCTTCCTATACTGAGATGAATCACAGCAATGGCAGAAGAGAACACACAACACACCACTCAGGGAAGGCAATCCATCCTCAACCACCTTAACACAGAATTCATTGCTAGTTGCTACTGTCAGGCATAATAGGCATGCACCTAGAAAAGCAGTGGTCCCACTGGAAAGAAATCAGACTACTGACCCCTAACATAGTGTCTTTAGCTCTCTCTGTCATCTTCCTCTTAAACTGCAATTTGTTATAAACCTCTCCAGATGAACTGTATAACTAGCAATTACTTCAAGGAATATAAATCCAAGAATTTTCTTTTAATAGGATTTTCTCCCCAGCAACATTTAAGCAAAAAAAATGTTCACCAAGTTAAAACTGGTCACGCAGTTATAGCAAGCACACTTCACTGGGGATCTTGTGTAATTCTGTTAGGCTTAGCTGGGCTCCAAGCACTTAAGAGCCCCTCAATGAGAAAAAGAAAAACATTTGGTTTTAAAAAAGAAAATTCACTTCCTAAAGACTGTAACCCATACAATCAGGAAATGGGTGGTACTGAGTCTGAGAAAACCTTCATGAAACATTTTATAGATATTTTACTATTATTTACATTTTACTTTGGGATCAGAAATGTCAGGTTTTCATTCATTCACTCTTTCCACAAGCAGTAACAATCACCTACCGTTAAGTCAGAAATCATACTAGGCTTTGGAGATACAGAGATGAATGAGATTTGGGGGACAGAAAACATTACAATATAACATAACCAAAATGAGTCTGCCCGTGTTAAACTGGGACATTAACGGCCCGAGTGACTCAGTCCTGCTGGGACCCACAACCGTGCATTCCCCCTCTGTGGTGGCGGACTCAGTGTGTGTCCCCCGACGGCACCACGGACTGCCCAGATATTTGGTCAAACATTAGTCTGGTTATTTCTGTGAGGGTGTTCTCAGGTAAGACGAATGTTTACATCAGCAGCCTGGGTAAAGAAGATTGCCCTTGCTCATGGAAGCTGACCCAGGACAAAAGGCCAACCCTCCCCTGAGCGCAGAGAAGCCCTCGCGCCTGACAGCCCTGGAGCTGTGATGTGGCTCCTCCTGCTTTGGGCCCCACCTGAAACACTGGCCCTTCTCCTGCCTCGAGCCTGCGGGCCAGAACTACTGCATTGGCTCTCCTGGGTCTCCCACTTGCCACCTCACCCCACAGATGGTGGGACTTGCCAGCCACCAGTCACACGAGCCAGTTCTGTAGAAACTCTTGGGAAACAGCAGGCAGGAGAACAGCATGGACCCACCGGAGTACCACGGGGTGGCAACAGGAAGGGGAACGGTTGGACTCAATGAGATCAATTCACAGGGCAGGATGAGGCCTCCACTCAGGTGGGACTACAGAGTCAGGGAGGAGAGACAGAGGAGGAACCCACAGAACCTGGGGACCTCTGTGACGTGGGTGACAAAAGAGAGGACGACAACCAAGTTAACTGCAAGGCTCTCGGCTTCGGGAGACTGTGGAGAGATGATGATCTGGTGATATTCCTGCACAGGTCAGGGTGACAAGGGGAAGAACTGGCTTCCAGAGTGGAGGGGAATGCAAGAATAGCCATGGATGAGAAGAGAAGGGTGACACACGGCAGACTCTCCATTAAGTGGAACGCAAGCAAACGCTGGCTGGCTGAGAGGGCCGGTTAACCGAGCGTGTACTTCCATTCACGGGTGCCGGCTGTATATCTCAAGCACGATGGCCTTGATGTAAAGAACTCGAGTACTCTTTCCACATCGAGGACGTCATCCGGAGAACACAATCAGGACTATTCAATGCCTAATGGCAATGTGACAATTATCACAAGGACATTCTTCTTAGAACCTGGCTTGTCCTTCTGGTAGATCAGTCTCAAATTAAGTGAGTGGGGAATATGGTGGATTGTAAAAATAGAAATGTCAAATGAATAAACAAAATGATTAGAACAACTGCCCTTCCCACTGTCCATCCCATCACCTGCAAGTACTGGACTCTACGAATGAGTGTTTGCTCACAGCCTCTGAACAGAAACACATAAACAGCTGTCAGTGAAGGTCATGTCCCTTTGCTTCACTTCTCTTACCCACTATTGATGACCTAGTCAGGGCTGTCCAAACTTTGGGCTTCCCTAGGCCACACCGGAAGAAAAAGAATTGTCTTGGGTCACACATAAAATACACCAACACTAACGATAGCTGATGAGCTAAAAAAAAAAAAAATTGCAAGAAAATCTCATGGTGTTTTAAGTTTACAAATTTGTATTGGGCCACATTCAAAGCTGTCCTGGGCCATGTGCCGTCCACAGGCTGCGGGCTGGACAAGCTTGGCCTGTACAGAACTCTCAGTGAATGGGTCTAGTAGGATTGTTTCTGGCTCTTAGTCTCACTGTAAATAAATAAATGTCACAACAATAATGGTAGCAAGAAAACCACCCATCAGTGTACTTCTGTTGGTCCACAGACTCTTCCTGAAGCCTCCTGCTAGAAACTTATTAAGTAGCAGAAACAGAGCCCAGCTAATTGAATGGGACTCCTCCTATAGCTCATAAAAAAAAAAAAATGACTCACTAAAACCCAGGAACAAGCCTCTGGCATGAGTCGAAAAATTATCTGGGCTGGCTTTCAGCTGTAGAGACACTTGAAATGGATCTTTCCAGAAACCGAGTGTCCTGTAAAGTGCTACCTTACATCTTCTTGAGGAGAACCCAAACTGAGTTTCTAAACTGCTGCAGGCTCTCACCTGGTCCCATTAGCCCTGCATGCTCTAGTCTAAACTAGTCTGCATTGTTGGTCTTGCCTGTGAATGCTTTTAGTGTGCACATTTTAGGTTTTTATAATTTCATTTTTTTTTTTAATGTGGGTAGTTCCCTGGCTGGGAAATGAAGGATTTTTAACTTCAAATGTTTCTTAGCATTTTCAGATTTTTCCTAGTCACATGGATCCCAGATTCTGCCCACAAAAACAGAGACTTCACACACACAGAATGCCTGTCCCTCGAGTTGTCTTTGCTCATCAACCACAAGGTACC
The DNA here is from genome assembly GCA_004026885.1 of Lyroderma lyra. Lineage (NCBI taxonomy): Eukaryota > Metazoa > Chordata > Mammalia > Chiroptera > Megadermatidae > Lyroderma > Lyroderma lyra. The sequence goes on from PVJL010005172.1 coordinate 110,520, forward strand.
AAGGAAACAGAGAGACCTGCTTCAAAGCTTAATGCACCATTTCCTACTGGCCCCCAACAAGTCACTTAACCACCCCTGAGCCTCAATTTTCACGATGGGAATAATAACAATATATGTATAGTGCATTTATGCATGTGATCTGCTGCAGTAATTAACTGAATGAATAATGTTTATTCATATATATGACTTCCCACTAGAATAAGCTGTTTGAAGACAAGGACAGTGTTTTTTATTTTGCTTGTTTTGTTTTTAACTTGTATATCTCATAGAACCTGGTACATAATAAATGCTCAAGAAACATTTAACAGCATACAATGAACAAATGCAAGAGAAGCAGCAGGCTTAAGAGATGTTAAATATATGTCAGATAGTATCCTAAAGGTGCTGTGACTTAGCAGAATGTCTAGTTCTGGACTTCCGGTGATTTGAGCCCTAGGGGCAGGTGCCCAGGCAGCACTTTCAGCGCCAGCTCTCAGGTACAGGTTAGCTTGACTGCTCGTACATCAGGAATTCTCTGATATTACTGAGTTGCTCAGATGCGTCAGGAAAAATAAGGAAACCATCATATCGATTTTTGATCCCAATCACTCAAAAGCTATTGCCCACCATTTTTTGAACCCAATTCCAAAGAGTTAAGACAATGGTTTGAAATGGCCACTGTGAAAAAAGAGGGGAGTCCGTCCGTCACCAACCCACGGGAGGAGCTGAGTCACAACAGCACTGGGGAGACAGCTGTTCCTAGGTGCTGGGGAAGCTCAGTAACAGTTCCATGTGTAGCTAAAACTATTCAAGTGATTGAGGACCAGATAAATACAACTGGTAATCAACTCAGGTTATCATCCACTCATTCTCTTTGGTTCAACAAATGTGTTTTGTGCTGGGCTCTCGGTTTTCAAAGGGAAAAGGCACACGGTCTTGCCACGAAGAATTCACTGGCTAGGCATAATCATGAAGCACTGCAACAATTAAAATAAAATAAAGCAAACAGGTATTAACTGAAAATGCCCGGGAGGCTACACAATGATCCCTCTGTGTGCTCCGTGCTTCCCACACACACGTCTTTTCAAACCTGATGTCGCAGAGAGTTTATAACGTTCATAAGAAAATCACTCTTTCAATCTTTTCCTCTTAACCTCCTTTTTGGACCAAAAACAGTACTACCACCTAACCACACCCTTTTCAGGTCTGGCTCCACCAGAAACTGGCAGCTTCCCTCAAACAATCTCACCAGTCTCTCAAAGGCTGACCGTCTGCCAAGAGCGGAGAATTTAAAAAGAATGTGCTACTGGCCTTCTAGGCCAATCTAAAGGTAGAGTGCCAAAGATGTTGGTGCAGTGGCAACTTTAAGCAGCGGGTTAAGGTGAAAAGCCCCCCGGGTCCCTTGAAAATAGTGCGCAGGTTACAAGGCAAGGCACTCTGTCATGGCAGCACGCACACTGCGCAGCGGCCCGAGCGTGGGAGGGGGCGGAATGGCCGGCCGGCGCCCAGCCGCCTCCTGTACGGAGTTCAGCAGCACCGCAGCTGGGGGCGCAGTCTTTGAGGCTATTTTTCATTCTCAGCTGAATTAATGCGGCGCAGAAGCAGCAGAGTCCCTTCCCTGGTAGGAAATGCTTCTGCTCCTGTGAGTCTGGTACACAAAGGAGCCCACCCGCCGAGCAGCAGAAGTAGCACGGGAGCTTCACGTTGGGTTTGTTCCCCTGAAATAGCTTCTTTTTAAGGTTCCCTGGGGCATCCCTGCATGTGAGGCGGGTTCCTGGGGGAGAAGGCAGGGGGCCTTCAGGACGTGGCAGCGGCTCCCTCGGAGGTTTACGGGTGGGGGAGCCCACTAGGGCGGTCAGAACACTGCAGTTTGTCTTGCGGGTGTCCGTTTTACAGCGCCCCCGAGCTGGTGGGCCACGGGACAGCAGCACTTGGCAAGGGCTGTCACTCCCTTAACCAGGGAGAGAAACGTGAAAATGCTAGCCTACTTGTTTGTAAGAGGAAGTTTTGAAAAGAACAGCAGGCTGTCATAAACCGTCATGACCTTCCGGAAGCCTCCCCTCATTCCCCCATCAGAGGGGCTCCCCTCCCCGAACCGGTGTCTCATCGCCTGCCCGCGTACGCAGCTGTCACGGCAATCCTACGGTGATTATTCGCACGCCTGGCTCATCCTTGTGTGACTTGGGGGGGCAGGAATGGGACCCTCTTCACCCTCATGTCTTCGCAGCACCAAGTCCTCAGTAAAGATTTAGTGACGAAGTGCAACTTAGGGCTGAAAACAACTTCAAAGACCACTAAGCTTCAACCTTTGTATTTATAAAAACAAAACAAACAAAAAAGAAAACCAAGGTCTAGACAGGTTTTCAGTGACCTGGCTGGACAGGAGCCCCAGTCCCCACCTCCGGGACTCTTGTGACCTCCACGTTTTGGCACTTTCAGCACCTGCAGCCTTTACAAATCTCACCTGACTCTGTCGGTTCAGCAACATAAAAATCTTTTGGGTATAACTGCGTTTGCTCACACAATTGTCTTATTTCCATATTGAATGTAAAAGCACACTTTGAGAAAATAGGAGATGAGCTAATTACATTTATTTCTAGATGTGTTTTAAATGTTTTGAGTTTTGTTATCAAGGAAGCTTTGAAATGTTGAATTTGCAGTTCCTGAAAGCAAAGAAAAAAAGAACTGAACAAACAAATAACCCATGGACACAATCGATAGTTTAATGTTTATTTGGGGACGAGTGGGTTAGGGAGGGGAGAAAGGGGAGGGGG